>JAWHQI010000028.1:1800000-2060000 GCA_033032865.1 Dactylorhiza incarnata | reverse complement strand
ACACACTCATCCACACATGCACATATACATACTCATCAAACACACACACACACACACACACACATACACACACACACACACACACACACACACACACACACTCACATACATATACACACTCTCATCCAATCACACACACACATCCAAAACACACACACATCCAAAACACACACACACATACACATCCAAAACACACACACACGCACACTCATCCACACATACATATATACCTTCTCATCAAACACACACACACACTCTTCCAAAAAAACACAAACACACTCATCCACACATGCACATATACATACTCATCAAACTCACACACACACACACACACACACACACACATCCTCACATGCACATACACACACTCATCCAATCACACACACACATCTGAAACACACACACACATACACACATACACATCCAAAACACACACACACACACACACACACACACACACACACACACACAAACACACACATCCAAAACACACACACACACACTCATCCACACATACATATATACATTCTCATCACACACACACACACACACACACACACACACACACACACACACACACACACACACACACACACACACACATCCAAAAAAAACACAAACACACTCATCCACACATGCACATATACATACCCACCAAACACACACACATACACACACACACACATCATCATCACATACACATACACCATAAAACTGAATGAAGGAGATTCACAAATCAACTCATATAACAAACACTCATACATACACTATTCCAAAAAAAATCACAAATCTGGAATCGAGGAAATATGAGGAGCAGAGCTTATGGTAGAATGTATACAAACGCCGCATATGGTAGAATGTATACCTGAATGAAGGAGATATGAGGAGCAGAGCTTGGAATCGAGCTACTCTGGAATCGAGGAAATCTGGAATCGAGGTAATCTGGAATCGAGCAAATCGGGAATCAAGTAAATCAACAAGAAGAAGCAAATCTGGAAATGAAAGAGGAGCAGAAGGCTATCAAACCTCGGGGGAAGCAGATCTGGGCTGTGAATCGCCTGAGGAAGAGCAGCTGGTTGTCGGAGACTGGATGTTAGGGTTTGTCTACGAGAGAGAGGTGACCGGCGACTGGATGTTAAGGCTCTGGCGGTGGTCGGCGAGCTCGTCGAGGAGAAGAAGGCTGGGATCTTACGGCTTGGTCGACAGCGGTAGAGGAGGACGACGACGAGACGGGAGCGGGATCGCTGCGCAGTCGGGGGGAGAGCAAATAAGCAATACGCGGGATTTCTGCGGGATTTCAGGCGCGATTCTGCTAGAGCGATACGCGAGTATTAACGGGCTTTTGGAATAAAAGCTAAAACGGCGTATTCAGAAAAACGATTTTGAAAGAGCCGAGTTCCTAAACAGCTTAAAAACGGCTCTGGCGGATGGAATAGAGATTTTTCATCCGCCAGAGCTGTCCCAAAGAGACCCTAAATTTGATGAATGCTAAATAATACTAATCGACATTTATTTTTCTTACGTGCAGATTTTCACGATCTTCTACACACACTGCATCTGTTTAATTCCCTATTTTTTTAGGGTAGTAGATATAATTAGCTCTTCTGCTTAATTCCCTATTTCTGTAGAGTAGAAAGAGCTAATAAGAATCAGATAATAATATTTTAAATTGAGATATTTAATTTCAAGCTGGGTTTATACAATAAATTTAGAGAGTTGTTATTAGCAGTTCAATTCTCGTTATTCGCAGTCCAATTTGTATGAGTTATTACTCGCTATTTGAAAATACGCATTGTGCATACATTTATAGGAAAATTGTTCAACATAAAAATTGTAGATCACGTCGAGATCTACAACTTTCGTGTTGAACACTTTTCCTAAAAATGCATGTACAAGACGTATTTACAAAAATTACGCCTATGTTTCAATCAGAGCGGCATACGTCTTGTGCGTGCATTTTTAGGAAAAGTGTTCAACACAAAAGTTGTAGATGTCGACGAGACCTACAATTTTTATGTTGAACAATTTTCCTAAAATTGCATGTACAGAGCCTATTTTCAAAAAGCGCGTAATAACTCATAGAAATTGGACTGCGAATAGCGAAAATTGAACTGCTAATAACAACTCTCTAAATTTATTTTTAAGGGAACACAAGTCAAATTGCCGCAAAGAATTTTGTCAACATGTCAACAGCATCATATACTCTTTGACTTATATATATTTAAAAGAATCTTCCACTTTTATCCTCGTTCCGGTGAATGTTTTCGCATGCGATAATGCCACACAAAAGTATTTGAGTATTCACCAACTTTATTTTAGATAATAAAAACAATACATATATATATATATGCACACATGCGCGCGTGCGCGTCATCAATTTATTATTGCATCTTAAAATAAAGACACTATCAATTAATAAACGTGAAAATTTGTTATACATAACTTTTCAATTTTTATTACAAAATTATCACCTTAATGCATATATTATCATGAATGTTAAATCAATTTTAATAAAGTTGATGAGTTTAATGGTAGCTCCTCAAAAATACTGTCGGCATGCCTAATATTGATAGTCTTTCTCTAAAGACGGCTGATATGTCTAATGATAGCCTACTATTGTAGGTCTAGGAGCTCTACTAAAAACTTTTTCTTTTCCATCATTATTTTTAATTTGGGAATATGGTGCAATTACATAAATGACATTATATTTAATTTTATTTTTGAAATATATTATAATACATGTCAAGTCATTAGAGTAAAAAAATGATTATACTTGAAATTTTTAAAAATTACTTCAAAGCAAAAATTTTCCTTATAATATAACGAGCAGCTCCGCACGGGCTTCGCCCGTGCTCAATGACTCTTAGCGGGCTGCGCCAACATTCGAGCGGGTTGTGCCTACATACGACAATACCCAATCCGCGACGGCGGGCTTCCCCCACAACTTGTACATATGAGTACTCAAAATGACCATAAAAAATATATATATCAATATTTTATAATTATTTTTTTCAATAACATTATTTATATTTTAACAAAAAATCAGTAATTATATATATATTTCGAAATTAATTTTTGTAGGCATATTGCTTATCTAGCATAATAGGTGTAGGAGGTCTACTAAAAAGTTTTGAATTTTATGAATTTCTATCATTATTTTTATTATTAGGGTATTATGTAATTACACAAATAGCCATTATATTTTATGAATTTTCATTTTTTTTTTTCATAATATATGTTAAGTCATTGGAGCAAGAGAATGAGGCTATATTTGATATTTTTGAATGTTGCATTAAAGACAACTTTTTGCATATAGTAGTTAAAGATAAAGATATATGTAGACGTACATTCATACAGATAAATACATAAAGTAGGCCGAACTCTAGCTGACTCCCACTATCAACTTCAAAACAAATAGATAAACAAAAGTTGGGAATCTTTAATAAAAGGACCCTCCACTTTCTATTCTTCTTTGATAAAATTATTCCTCAGTATGAAAGAATTCTGGTTAAATTTTTTTATAACAAATAATCGAGAAAACCGTCAAAGAATAACACCTTGATAAAAAAAATAACTGGCCACGTTAAACGCTTAAAAGAATGCATGTGCTACACCTGCAGTTCATTGTCTTAGCACACACGTTATATATACTGTCACACCACTTCGTGTACAGATTTTTAAGCACGACATCGCATTTACGCTTTCTTCGGCCCGGTGTTTTTTGCTCCGATGAGTTTTAGACATAAGCACCACCGTAATACAATGTTTGGTCTGACTACGGTTATCATGACTAAAAACCGAGGAAAGAAAACAAGTTTTTAATATAAAAAAAGATAGAAATTTCTTAGGTGAGGTCATAACTACCATAGTCGTGTCAAACGAAGCCTTAATGTCATAAAATATATGTGATGCGACACATTCTAAGTTACTGCACATATATATATTTTTTTCTCCTTAATTACCGTACACATTATTATTATATACTAGCATCATATCATATACACTGTTATACGCTTAAGCTATCATATACACTGTCATATCGTCGTATACCAAATAATTGTTTTCCCCAAAACAAGATTCTTTCAGACCTTTTCATCAAAACAGAAGTTAAAATACCCATGGTGCATCAAATCATTTTTGGTGCACAAAATCAACATATACAGATCTGTAATTTTCTCATACATATTTTACATGTTATAATTTAAAAACCGTTTAAATAGTTGGGAGGTTGCGAAAAAAAATTGTGAGCAGTCGTATAAGTGAACATGAGCACACCTCTAGGATCACGTCCGAGTTTAGGACGCGCATTTGCAGTAATTGTCATGTCAAAAACATGTTTTATTTCACTATGATATATTTTTGTCCAAATATACCGGAGCAAAAACACCCGGCCAAAATTAAAGGACCCCTAATTATAATTAGAATCTAAATCATCAAATCTAAAATTAATTGATATATATTTGATAGAGAAACTCCAAAATTTATAGAATATATAATTAAGACAACATGAGATTCTCAATATGATACTAAATATCCGAAACTCTCCTCGCATGTAGGAACACGCGCTCGCAACAAGGTGCGCACTCACACAATGGAACACATGGGTTATAAGAGACAAGAGAGAGAAGCACGCCAAACCTGCTCTAAAATCATATTAGAACGATTACATTATATTAATGAAAATCCTTTTCTACAAATTAGGCATCCGCTCGCCTACATATATAAACCAAACCTTCCTTGTTCCAACTATAGTATATTACTTAACACAAATAGCATTATTCCCTTCCAAAAGCTCCTTTATCTTCCCCACAATCACTCCCTTCTTTCTCATGCCTTTGTTTTTTCTTTTCTCAAAGGCAAAAGTCACTTTGCAATTATAGGATTTCCCCCCTCTTTCTCCTCTCATTCCTCACCCTCCTTGCCACTTCAACCTTTGCTATGTTCTAAGAGATGCCTCTCTCTCTAATTTTTGCTCATGGCATTCTCTTCAATTTTATTAATCAACCAATGTCAAAATCTACATTAAAGGGGAGCTCCATATCTTATATATAAACCCTAAATCTTGAAATCATATTATTTCATGAGAGTAAAAGTGATGGATTGGTATGATCATGAGTTCTTCACCTTCTTCTTCTTTGACAATACCCTAATTACTCATATATCAAAACCTTCTTCACTATCTGTATGTTCCTCCAAAAGTTGGTGTCCAGTAATCGGCAGTCGTCTCGCTGGCCATTGGATAGGTGCTCGAAATTGGGACCAGGCAAAGACCTCGGCTTCTTAGGTTTTGGTTTTGAACCTCCCTATCCACGAGCTGGTTTGCGGGCTGCAAAAATATAGTTGCTGAAGAGAAATCATATAATTAAGGAATTCCTTATATAAAGTTATTGCAAAGAATTTTTAATCATGACTATTAGTTTTAGATTGAATATTTAGGTTGTAGAAAAATATCAAATAGTACTAGGCCTAACGGTTTACTTACATGTCACCTTATTTGAAAAATAGGTCTCACCTAAAAATTCTATTTCTGAACTATTTGAGTTCTTTTATTTTTTAAAGGGGCATTTACCGGGACCTTCCTCTCAGTTTGCAAAATTACAGATTGCACCCCTCTTATTATTGAAATTACAAAAATCTCCCCTCAATGTTAGAAAGCATAGCATTTACCTCACATGAAGTTCACATTTCATAACAATCATGCATGCATAAAAATACCCCCTTCAGAGTACATTTTTTTATGGGGGGGTATGTTCTTCAAGGGAGGTAAATGTTGTGTTTGATAGCATTTAGGGGAGGTTTTTGTAATTTCAATAATAAGAGTGGTGCAATCTGTAATTATGCTATCTTCTCGGGGAAGTTTTGGTAATTATTCCTTGTTTTAAATATTGAAAATGCAACTAAGGTTAGAGTTTGTTAAAAATTTAAATTCATAGTCATCTCAACAATTTTATGTGCATTTTATGTTTTAAACATTGAAAATAAATGGTTCAAAAAATTTACATCCGAACAAAAAAAGAACATAAATATCTATTCAAATTAAAAATTTCCCACTTCCCCTAAAATTAACTGCATTTCAGTTATTTTTTAAAAACTAAATTATTGAAAATTAACATATATAATTTTCTAGCACATCTGCTTCTAATTAATTGATGCCAAAGATTGCATACATGATTTGAGAATAGTTTTACAGTAACAAAAATAGTTTTATGCAATTAATATGTAATAATAAACTCCTCTTCACCTATAATTAAGAAGGAATATAATGTCTAATTAAGAAATGCATAGATATATATATATGGATTTAACCTGCTGGTGTTGCTGCATGGGTTGACCATTTTTTAAGTAGGGAGTGCTCAAGACCTAAAGCCAAGGAGACAAAATGTGTTCCCATTTAGAGCATCATCAGAGGTTTAATTAAGTACTTGTGATCAGAATGAATTCATGACTTACGCTAACTTGTTCATGAAGGAACTTGATGTACTCTATGGCTTCATGCAGCACTGATGCTGTATCAGTCTGCCCAAAAAGCAAAAGAAGCGTAGAGATTACTTTATATGTGTACATGTGTGTGTATATATATAGATATATATATATATATATATATATATATATTCGTATATATTTGTATGATGAAGAAAGATTAATTTCACATGTTAATTATGATTTAATATATACCTTTCCGAAAGGTGATACAAGTTGCTGGAGGGCAGTGATTCTGTCCCCTAGTTTTTCTTTCCGCACCTGCAATCATCGAGCCTGATTAGAGCTCCGAAAATGGCACCGTGATAGAATGCATGTTCGGCATAACAACGGTTATGACCGCCAACGATCGGGGACCTTACTTTGAAGGTTGTTAATGGCGAAGGCGGCTCGATGCGGGGCCTTTTCATGGATGGCTCACTGCTGCTCTTCTTCTCTCTCCCTCCTTGTGGGTTCTATAAACGTGTACATATATAGCACAAATGTACTTAATTTGTTGTGATTAGTTGTAATTTATTAAGTATATGGTTTAGGGTTGTATACCTTCATGATCAGATCGAAGGGCTGGGAAGAACCGGAGGCATTCCAGAAGGGGGTGTTGTTGGTGAACTGGAGCTGATTGATCATGGCGGACTGCTGCTTGTGATGAATTAGTTGAGAGTGCTGGTAATTATGTACCATCTGCTGGCTATTGAAGAGGGATTGTTCGTTTCTGGTGTCAGGCTCGAACAAGAACTGCAGCATTGAAGAGGAAGAAGAGGGAGGGGGAAGGGGGAAGCCGACGAAGGGAAGAGCTGAATTATTGTTGAAGAAGAAGGGGTGGTTCATGTCTTTAATTTGAAGGGAGGATGATTCACCGGCGTCCATGGACAGGGAGAAGGCCGGCGACGGCCTTGAGCTAAGATCGTCTTGAAGCATGGCCTGGATGCTGCTCTCGGCTCTTCCGCTACTGCTAGCACTGCATAAACGGTTTTATTAATTAGTTCATCATGATCATAGAATTATATATATATATATATATATATATATATATATATATATATATATATATATATATATATATATATATATATATATATATATATATATATATAGAGCCGTTACAATTGAATTAAACGCCTGGAATCGCATACAGTAGGGTTTGGCTCCAATCCGTAGTGGGAGAGGAGAGGGCGAAGACGCCTGAGTCCATGGGAGAAGGGGTTGAACCGCCGGGCCAGGCGAAGGAGGCTCCCTTAACATCTGTTATTGTAGTTGAGCAGGAGATATTTGATTCTTCCGGCGAGCTGCCATCGAAGCCGCCGCTCTTTGAAGTCTTCCACCAATTGCTAGCCTGGAATTCTTCAGCCATGGATATAACCTTCTTTGTATATCAACCACTCTCTCTTTCTCTCTCTTGCTAGCTCTCTCTCTCTCTCTCTCTCTCTCTCTCTCTCTCTCTCTCTCTCTCTCTCTCTCTCTCTCTGGTGTCTTAATTGTTCTTGTGTGTTTTGTTGTCTTCTATGATTTTCTTCTTCTTCTTGGAATTTGGCTGTTTGTGTTTGAATGGTTAGTTTTGTCTGCTTGGGATTATGATGGAATAGAAAGGATTCGGGGGTTGAGTCTCTCTCTCTCTCTATATATATATATATATATAAATAATATATATATACCAAATAGTATTTTTTTCTTCAAGTGTGGACAAATATGGGACTCAGTATTGAAGGAATTTTTGGAACCGGTGCTGTTCAGAAATCTCGGTCCGGGAGTCCCACTGTGTTAACATGCGAAGTCACGAGTGGTTTTCATGAAGATCACTCTTGATCAGTAAATTAATTCTATACATTCAACGCAGCATGTCTTGGTGCGTGAATAAATAGTTTTTTTTACTGGGGCCCACTTTCATTTCGAAATTTTGGAACTCCTGCGCCGCAACAGTTCGACGCCCTTGCTTTTCTTCGTCTCTCCGCCTCCCCGCCGGAAATCTAGCTGCTCCGCCGAAAATCTCGCCGCTTTATTGTAGGTAGCATCAAATCTTCTCGCGAGCCTACCCCATTTTTTCTATTTTCCCTCCACTGGAGCTGGAAGACGAAGTGAGCTGTTGTTTTCGGTTCAGAGTGAGCTGTTGTATTTAGTATGCAAAATAAGGAATAAAACTTGTGAAGGTTGTTTTTTGACTTGAGAAAATTCATATAAAGGTTAGTATATTTTTAACTAAAATCGAACTGCAAATAAGGAATAAAATGCAGTCCATTTTAAAAACAGTTGAAAATTTCATACTAAATGCAGTTGAAAAATAAATTGTAAGAAACTGAGTTAAAGGGGACGGAAGAATGAGGAAAAAGTAGCGTTTCGGGACAAAAATGATGAATGATGAATGAACAAAAAATTGGCTTACAGTGTCCATTTCCTCAGTCAGAAACTGAAACAAGCAGTGAGCTGAAACCAAACCTCGCCGGAAACTGAACAAGCAGTGAGCTGACGACGGGAATGGTGAGGAAGATCCATCGTATTTGGTGGTCGCGAGGGTTTTGCAGCGAGATTTTTGGCGAAGAGATTTCCGGCGAAGAGGCGGAGAAACATTAGGGCGGCAAACTGAGGCGGGAGCTCCGAAATTTCGAAATGAGAGGTGAACCCTAGTAAAAAAATACTATTTATTCACGCACCAAGGCATGCGGAACTATTCATGAGCATACCCGGGCATGTGTCAAGTTCAATTTTTGGGGAAAAAAATACAGTTTTTATTGGCTCGTACGAACTAATAAACTTTAAGAGTTGATTTTTTGCCGCATAGCTAAACTCAAATCTGAAAGAGGTGTTGGACTCATGTTTAAAAAATAAATAGAATAGGCCAATCAATCGAATGTTTTCAAGGAGATTAGATTGGACTTTCAATTTCGTCACATTGATATTTTATAGCTAATTGTCAGAAATATGTTAATTAGGGCTCCGTTTGGGGGGACTTATTTTCACCGGTCAAGCGGTTACGACCGCATGAACCGGACCTTAATTAAGGTCCGATTCATGCGGTAGTAACCGCTTGACCGGTGAAAATAAGTCCCCCCAAACGAAGCCTAGATCAAATCATCATCATCGTGCCCACGGGATTAGTCGAACATTTCATAAATTTTTACCCCGGTAGATAATAATTATAGGTGACATTTTCATAAACCTTAACTAGTTTTATAATGAGTTTTAGCACAACTGTTCATTTAAACTAGTTTAGAAAGCGATGTGACGAAATTCGAGTCCTCCATGATTATAGTTGATAAAAAAAATCTAGATGCATAAATAGTTTGATCATATATACAACGACATCCAACTAGTGAAAGTTGAGACATTTACATTTACATGCATACATTGATATGCATTCACACTATTTTTCAGCGTTCTGTTTTTGTAAAAAAAAATCACTTTCTTTGCATTTTTTTCCACATTCTAATTTTTTCACGTTAAAAATATTATTGTCGTTCCTTTGTTTAATTATGTATGCATTTGATTTTCTTAAATAGGTGACTGACTTTATTGACTTGTGAGAACGTTAATTAATTCAAGAAATTTTAATTTTGACTTGGTGTCTAGGTTGAGTCAAAATCCTAATTCCGTCACTCCTCAGCTTGATCTCCATGGAGATCACCCGGAAGCTCCGGGGCACACGCTTCCAAAAATTCCGCCCAATGTTGGCAGCCGCCCACCCTAAATTTAATATATATATATATATATATATATATATATTTTTCAATAATATTGTTGGAATATTTTTAATATATTCGCAAAATAATGTATATATTTTTTGTTTTGAAAAAATCTTATAAATAGCACCGAGATCTAGCCGTGAACATAAAGCCCGATCGGGCCGGCCTGGACCGGGCCCGATCGGGCTTTTTCCTGTAGCGGGCCGGGCCGGCCCGGTCCTCCCCTGGAATCGGGCCGGCGCGGGCCGGGCAGGCGGCACTTATGTGATGCCTGCTCTGGCCCTTCAGGCCGGGCCGGGCAAGACCGGGCCGGTCTCGGGCCCGATTCGGGCCGGCCCGGTTTTTTATTTTTTAATTATTTATTTTTTAATTTTAATTTTAATAAATAATTACATTTTGAAAATTTGAACGGAAAATTTAAAAAAATTGAAAAAATTTAAGTTTAGAATTAGATTGTATTAGTATTGAACAATTGGAACGAAAAATTTGGAACAAAAAATTTTATTAATATTGAAAATTTGGAACAAAAAATTTAAAAAATTACAAAATTTAAGTCGTACAATTGTACAAAATACAAACCTATGAAGGTTATGATTCTTATAAAATTTAATTAAAAAAATTACATATATAAAAAAAAAAATTTACATTTAGATTTTAGAGTGCTCGATTTAATCATCCTGTAGATTCAAGTTCAACGCGTCCATTTCGTCTTCTATCTCCTCCGAGCTATCCTCCAATGTTGTTATGTGTTGCTTCCTCTTTAAACTGTCCAAGTAGTCCTTGTAGCATATGCAAATCTCCAGCGAATCTTCGTTAAGCCGGCTCCTCCGCTCGTTCAAAACCCTGCCACTAATAGAAAAAGCGGACTCCGAAGCTACTGTACTAGCTTGGACAGTTAATAAATCACGGGTCATACAGGCCAAAACATGATAGGTATTAGCTTTACCTTTCCACCAATTTAAGAGATCGAAGTTTTCGATATCGTCCGAACTCATAAAATCGCTAAATTGAGTTTTTGTGTATAATCCTAATTCATCTAAACTACCAGATGTGCGCGCTTTTTTCCTAGAAGCTAAATCTAAAATTTTATTTTTAAGACTATCCTTCGTTTTGGGTTGCGTTATTTCTTCGCGGGGTCGTGACCCGTATAAGTTATTGTAATAATTATAACTTTGGGTAAAAAAAGTAGTTAAACTTGTACTACTAACGGGGTCATCCTCATCATAATTTATATTTAAGGTTAGATTAGTATTGATTTCGTCGATCAAATTTTCTACGCCTTCTACGTTAAGTAGCGGATTTAAAGCTGCGGCGCACGAAAACATAGGCGGTATTTCTCTATAATATTTTAAAAAAATTTCTTCCATTACTTTAATTAAAGGAGCCCAACCTTGGTGTTTTCTATGATAACTAAATCTTTCTTTGATATGTACGAAATGTTCAATTACTAATGCGCTCGTTGGATAATACACTCCAGATAAATAAACGGTGGCCTATAAAAACATTTTAGTAAATTTATATAATATTCTATAATATTCCAATCAGTTTCACATAAACCGTGTTCAATATTAAGCAAACTATAATATTCCATTAGAAGATCCTTTTGTAGAACGGCTCTTTTTAACATTTTATAGGTTGAGTTCCATCTAATAGACATATCTAATTGTGGTTTCAAATATTTTTGATTTTGTGCTTTACAAAATTTTCTAAAATCTTGAGCTCGTTGTTTAGTACAATAAATTGCTTTTAACATGTCGCGAATTTTATTAATATATTATAACATTGCCTTTAAACTATCCTGTACCACTAAATTTAGGACGTGACAAACACATCTAGTATGAAAAAAATGCGTCGTTGAGAAATGGTTTTAAATCTCGTTTTAACAATTCAATTGCGGCGCCATTATTGGAGGCGTTATCAAGAGAAAAACTAAGTATTTTATCGTTTATTTTAAATTCTCGCGCACATTTCATAATAACCTTATATAAAGCTATAGCCGTGTGCGGGAATTCAAAACCTGTAAAACATATTACGCGTTTATTTTGCTCCCACGAAATGGGATCAATCCAATAACAAGTGATGCAAAGATAAGCTAATCCTAAATTTAAATTACTCGTCCAAACGTCGCTCGTTAGACTCACACGTCCTTCAAAATTTTCAAAATACGTAATTAATTCTTGTTTTGCTTCTAAATATAACATAATCGTGTCGCGCCTTAAAGTAATTCTACTAACCTTTTTGTATTTGGGCTGAAGCCCCCCATGTATGTACTATGTGTCGTCGTCATTGTCGAAGACGCTGAATGACAGCCCACGTTTGATGACGAACTTCGCATGCAGCTCTCGCTGTCGCATTTGATCGTACGTCCAAATCTGTCCGGCTCCAGAAATTTGGGCTTGACTTGACTCGGGAGGAGCTTGTTTCGACTCGCAAGACTTTTGGTGTCTAACGAGCGTCGAGTTGCCGCTGATGGATAGCAACTTCGAGCACATCTTGCAGCGCGCTTTTCTTTCGGTCCAGACTTGTACCATCTCGAAATGCTCCCAAATACTCGCTCTACGGTTGCGCTCCACCACCGAAGCCGTACTTTAGGAAGACGACACTGAAGCTGAGGAGGACGACGCCATTGGGAGAGCTAAGAAAGAGAGAGAGAGAGAGAGAGAGAGAGAGAGGGGTGAGGTGTGAGAAAAGAGAGAGGGGAGGGGGGTATTTATAGGATTTTTTTGTTTTTTTTTTAAATTAAAAAAATAATAAAAAAATAATATATATAATAATATATATTATTATATATAAAAGGCAGCCAACGGCTCTAATAAGAGCTGTTGGCTGCCTCTCATGGCTGCCACATGGCAGCCATGCTGCCATGATGAGCCTAACGGCTCTAATAAGAGCCGTTAGGCTCAATCGGGCCTAGCCCGAGACCGGATCGGGCTATGCCCGGCCCGGTCTCGGGCTAGCCCGATTTTCGGGCTTTACCCGGCCCGGACCAGGCCGGGTACCGGGCCGGGTAGTGCGGCCAAACAGGGGCCCTGAATGGGCCCTTTCAGGGCCCCGGGTAAGGGCTCGGCCCGGTTTGGGCCTGAACCGGGCCGGGCTTGACCGGGCCTTGACCGGGCCGGCCCGGTTTTTATGTTCATGGCTATCGAGATCTGAAAATAAATCAATATTGCAGAATAAAAGATAGTTTATAAATCGAACTTGAGTCAAGTGTGATCACTCTCTTAAAGAAATTGCACTACAAAAAAATCTTGATTAGCAAGGAACTTAATATTTTGCTAAATATCAAATTTTGTTGCTAAATCTTTTTGGAAAGGAATTTATAAGTAAAATAATTTTATAGTTAAATTGAGCCTAATTAATTTATGCAAGGAAATATTGTCTTTCTATTTTGCAACAAATTTTTAGCAAGAAAAATAATTCTTTCTAATATTTTCTTATTAAATAATTTGTAATATGTATGCAAAAATTAATTTTTACAATAAATATTTAGTTTTTAAAATATTTATCCAAAATATATATTTATTTTATGAATTAATTCTTTATATACTTTTTGTGTGGTAGCGGAAATTTATACCCAAACCTTGGCTCTGTTTGATATGGTGGTGGCGGTCATGAACATGAGGGTTAAACTGTCATTCGTTAACGCTCACCTAAGGAATTTCATCCACTTTTACGTTCAAACAGATAAACTTTTTTGGTGGTCGTTAATGAATAACGGTTTAACTCATGCGCTTACGATCGCCACCGCTGTGCTAAACGAAGCCCTCCTCTATTGCTGCTATGTATCTAATCACTCAGCCAAGTAGACAATTTACTTTAAAAAGTATATTACGCTTTAATAACAGTAAAATACTTATATTATAAATTATAAATTGCAACTTATAAATAATAAATTGTAATTTATATATTTTAAATTATAACTTATAGATTATAAACTATAACTTATAAATTATAAACTGTAATTTATAAATTATAAATGGTAACTTATAAATTATATGTATAGATACATGTATATGTATGTAAATTAAATTATATATATTAATGTATGTATGTAAATTATATATATCAGTGTATGTATGTAAATTATATATGTACTATACATATCATCTAATAAGTATATTATTATATTAAAATATAATATAAAAATAGAAATTGTGAAGTATATTTTTAATTAGAAATATTATAATTATCATTATAATTGAATGTCTTTCATAAATATATTTAATATATAATTTTTGAGCAAATATTATTGTTGCGTGCGTGGGACGCATGCCCACGTGCGGTGGTTTGCTTGGTTGTGCTTGTATTTAGGCTATTGATCCTGCGAATATGTATTTGTTTCGTCTTCCCAGGCTACGAGGCATTGTTCGCAAAGTAAGCTGATGCGATTGCGCTCTTCTCTTACTATGGAGCAGGTTGGTATATGGACAAAGCGGTACGGGATACCTGCTGAATTGGAGATAAAGATATATCCCGCAGATTGAGGAACATGCACAGAATACTCCGTGAGATTGGATGACGTTGTGTGAGTCATCACTGAGATCTGAGTTCCGCTTGCCCCCTGTGAGGAGGTTATTGAGATCCTAAAGCACTGCAGCGTACCATTATCCCAGTTTACTCATGCTGGGATGACGCGAATCATGGGTCTGATCGCCTTCTTCAGGGAGCATAGATCAAGGTTCACTTTGGATCTTTTCAGGAAATGGTGTGATGCACACTCTGATGGAGGCAGGTGGATCGAGGTTTACAGCAATAAGCATTGGCTCGAGTTTGAGAACCGGGCAGACCGTCATCATGGGAACACCTTGTTCGCTTATGTTAGGAATTCTTGGGGCTTGCTGGAGCTCTGGAATTCACTCCCCGACCGTTGTCGTCGCTTGAAGGGGCATGAACGAGAGTTTACCCCAGTGTTGGGGTTTGTTGAGCCTCATGAGTTAGTGAGTCATTTGTTTGCTATCTCCGTGTTCGTTGAGGAGAAACTTCTCTTACTGTATGGTCATTCTACTGACACTGAGCGGCATGCGACAGTTCTGTTGGATCGAGGCAGGAAAAGGAAGATGGTTTTTAGGAATGACAGTTCGGATTCAACGTTTCATTCTCCTTGTTGGTCGGAGGGGCGTACTCACGAGGTGTCTCCATGTAACTCAAAGGTTGACGATATTCCAATCGATCTCGATGTGGAAGTCCTTGGCTCCGCTGCCCCCAGGTTCTCATTTCCCCCTAGGCTATCGAAGGTTCTTTTGCTTTGCCGCCAGTTAAGGCGAGTCAGTTTTGTTCTTCTCTTGAGGCTATGAATGCTGCAGCGGTAAGGATCATAACTTTTTCTTTGTCCGTTGTTCGTTTTACGGGGACCCTAACTTGTCCTTCTTTTTGTAGATCGGAGTCCAGAACAGCATTTCTCTCACGTGGAACGATTACTACACGGGCCTGAAAGATAGGTACCTCGTGCTTCAGGAGGAGCTTTGTAGAGTCGGGAGCTCCTTTTCGGACTTGAAGGGGCCGCGGGATCGCGATGTATCTCGCTTTCGGCAGATTGAGGTTGGGTTGCAGGCGGAGCTGGAGCAGTCTTGTGCTGAGGTCTGGATGGAGAAGGATCTTGTGGAGAGGGCGGTCCATTTGTTAGAAGATTCATAGGCCACGATAGTTCGCCAAGATACAGAGCTAGTGTCTTTAAAGGCCGAGGTGGAGCACCTTTCTTCACTGGAGCGGACTACTGAGTTGAAGGCTGTTGGAATGGCTAAGAATAAAGACTCCATTAATTATATGCGGGATCGTTCTCTGATCTCGGAGGAGGTTCGTGAGGAGGTCTGGAGCAAGGAAATAGAGCCCCAGCTTGAAGACGAGCGCGAGGTAGCCTTTATGCGCGGGATGGTGAAGACTCTCCGCTTGGTTGCGCGACGCGAGGTTGCGATGTGTCGGGATTGGGCGTTGAAGATCTTTCCGAAGACGAGCGCTTTGCTTCCGATGTCGAGGAGTAGTTTTCCTCCCTATCTTGTAGTCTTTTCCTTTTGATTGTGTTCTTGTATTTGAGTTGATACCTTTGTATTTGTATTAGTGGAATGTTAGAGTGCCTTTTGTTGATTATTTATCTGCTTGTAGATGGCGTTGCTTGTGTAATGGTTTCATGTTAGTGGGCTGATTGCGTTGTCTTTTGTACGACTTGGTTTTTTTTGCTTTTTGCCTTTAGATGTCGTTGTTGTGGGGATTACTATCCCGATGTTGCCACAACCTTTTTTGTATTCTTTGCGCCAAAGTGGCGTGAGATTGAGGTCTCCGCGTTGCGGGTTAACTTTATTTGAGATGGTTACGGGGGCGTGGCCCCGGAGAGGCGGTGAAGGGCGTACACTTTAAACCGTTTGCGAGCGCGAGGGGGGTAAGCCCTGGTGATGCGGCGACCTATTGCGAGAGCGAAGGGCGAACCTTCGAGCTGGGGGAATAAGGTCACGAGGGTGTAGCCCCGGAGAGGCGGTGAAAGGCGTATGCTTCGAACCGTTTGTGAGCGCGAGGGGTGCTGGCCCTAGCAACGCGGTGACCTATTGTGGGAGTGAAGGGAGAACCTTTGAGATGGGGTAATGAGGTCACGAGGGAGGGCCCCGGAGATGCGGTGAAGGGCATACACTTCGAACCATTTGCGAGCGTGAGGGGGGCAGGCCCTGGCGACGCGGAGACCTATTACGGGAGCAAAGGGCGAACCTTCAAGCTGGGGCAATGAGGTCACGGTGGAGTGGCCCCGGAGAGGCGGTGAAGGGCATACGCTTCGAACCGTGTTGGGATCATTGCCCACAATGTCTTAGATTTGGAGAAGTTCATTCCTAAGTCAAAGATATATCTCAGAATGTATTTGATATACTCTCTAGAATCAATGTGCAGGAGATCAGGTCAGGAAAAAAGTTCATGGAATTCATTCAAGTTCACAAGCGTCGAGACATCATACATCGCTCGACGCCTGTGACCCAGAAGCGTTGACTCATGTCTACTACTCAAATAGACAAGGTCGCCGCTGAAGTTCTAAGATCAAGTTTGGAAGCGTCGAGCCATGTTATATCGCTCGACGCCTTGGAAAGAGAAGTGTCGACTTAACTTCAGTCAGCTCAGCGCCAACCAGAAGTGTCGAGATATAAAGACATAGTTAAGAAGCGTCGAGCTCCTGTACTTTGCTCAACTTCTTCAGATAAAAAGCATCGACTAAGTGATGATTGCTCAACGCCTGAGAAGGAGGAGTCGAGAGCTTCAGTCTAAGGAGTATGCGTCGATCGTCTAAATATCGCTCGACGCCTAATTGAAAAAGCATCGACAGAGATGTTAAGTGCTCAATGCCTCTTCTACAAATACTCTGAACTGAGGAATATCTTCTACAGCTAGCTGAGCCTTTGTTTTCATTAAATACCGTTGAAGACGTCACGTCATGCTGACGTGGAGGAGCGTAACAGACATTGCAGATGGCGGGCTATAAATAGAAGGCATGACCTATTGATTATGAAGTGAAGAAAAGTTAAGTTAGAAAAGTTTTTCCTATCTTTCAAAAGCCATTATCGTCTTCATCAGTTTGAGAGAAAGTTTGAGTGAAGAATCTGGAGAAGTCGTCTTCCTTTTCAGAACCAATCTAAATTGAAGATTTCATTCAGCAATCTGGTGCTGATACCTCTTTCTGAAAGAAGAAGATCAAGAAGGAAGAATCTGTCTTCCTAAGAAGAAGAACAGTCATCACAGCCTGTCGAATCAAGAAGATCATTTGCTGCTGTTGTTCTATTGAAGATTTCTGTCTGATCATTCAGGCAGATCAAGAAGGCTCAACAATGTCAAATCCGAGTCTAAGTATTTGTTATTCTCTTTATAAATTCCTGTAGGATCTGAGTTGTCAGATCTGAGTGTAAGATCTGTCAAGGATCTGAGTTGTAAGATCAGGTGTGATCTGAGTTGTAGGATTCAGGGGTGAATCTGAGCTGTTGGCCTAGTTATAAAGGCTGAGGTAGGATCTGTGTGATCTGAGTTAGTAAGATCTGTGAGATCTAAGACTGTAAGATCTGTTGTGATCTAAGCTGTAAGACCTGTTTGTGGTCTGAGATCTGGAGGAGCTATAAACCCTATCTAGCACACTGCTAGAAGGGGAGAAGGGGGAAAGTGGAATACCCAAGATAAGGGGAACTACTATAAAAATCTGTGTGTCCTTTTCTGTGTGTGTTTTTATTTCTTGAAAGCTCTGATCATTTTTATCTTGGTTATAATCAAGAACAGCAATAATTTTTAAATAACCTATTCACCCCCCCCCCCCCCCTCTAGGTGATTAGCTACCCTTAATTAAAGTCTTTCAAGTGGTATCAAAGCGTTGTTGTTCAAGAAAAGGTTTAACAGCCTGAAGAAGATCTTCTAAGGGTAGATTTCTGAAGTCGTGATGGCTAATACAGAAGGAAGCAAAGAATTCACATCTATGAAGCTTCCAATCTGCAGAAAAGAAAACTTTGGGATTTGGAAAGAAAGGGTCAGACTTTTCATGGAAGCATCTGATCCTAGGATTTACATAACTGTTCTAGAGGGACCTTTCGTTCCTATGAAAGTTTCATTTACAGATGGAAGTATAAAGACTCCTAAAATCTATTCAGAGATGACCAAAGATGAAGTGATTCTGGCCTCCATAGATAAGAGAGCTCAGAACATCATTGTTAGTGCTATTGAAGATTCAACTTTCCAAAATTTAGTCCATTGCAAAACTGCCAAAGAAATGTGGGAATCTCTTATCGTCTATATGGAAGGGACTGAAGAAGTCAGAGATGACAGGAAGTCACTTCTAAATCAGCAATATGAAGCCTTCAGACAAGACAAGAAAGATTCAATAGCAGTCTGCTATGAAAAATTCTTCAAGATTGTAAATGGTCTAAAAACTTATGGAAGAACTTTCACAGATTATGAGCTGAATGATAAATTCTTAAGATCACTGAACAAAGAATGGGATATCAAGATCTGTGCAATCAGAGAAATGGGAAATCTGGGAAACATTCAGCCACAAAATTTATATGGGAAACTCTTGTCCCATGAACTTCATCTGAATACCAGAAAAGCTGAGGAAGGACACAGCAAGGAAAATCCTATTGCTCTGAAAGCAGAAAGCTCCAAGAAAAGCAAAGAAAGAATGTCATTATCCCCCAAGATTCCATCTGAATCAGAAGAATCAGAAACCAGTAATTCTGATTCTGAAATATCAGATGGTGAATTGGCACTCTTTACCAAACAGCTAAAAAGAATGTTGAGAAGAAAACAACACTGGAAAACTAGACCCTCTCAGTTATCCAGATCTAAGAAGCATTCAAATTCTTCAGAGGGATTCAAACAAGACTCCTAGAAGGACAGGTACAATTCTAAACACAATAAAATTAATTCAGAAGAAATTGTGTATTTTGGTTGCAGGAAATCAGGACACATGATTACTGATTGTCCTTTAAAGAGAAAGAACAACAAGAAATCTGATGAAAGAAAGCACAAATCTGACAAGAGACATGAGAAGAGTTTAATAGCCAAAAAGGGCAAGGTCACTCTTAGTGATAGTGAATCTCAGTCATCAGACTCAGATAGTGAGGAGGCACTCATAGCTCTGATGGCTGCCAATGAAAATGAAGACAGTCTAAATGATAGACCTATGATAAAAGCCCCACTATCAAGGTCTGATAGTGAAGAGGATGAAGAAGAAAATGCAGGACTCATGGCATTGAGTGATCAAGAAAATCAGGAGACAACTACTGATATAAAGGTACTTGATAAAACTCCTCTATCTGATTCTAATTATGAACCTGAAATAGATTCATTCTCTTCTGATGAAAATGACTCACAATCTAAACTTCATGTAGATGAAATTATTGAAAAATATCAATTAATTCTCAAAGCACTTAAGAAGAGCAAAAGACATAATAAAAGGTTACAATAAGAAATATCTGAATTAAAGCAAACTGATTCTCAAAACTTTGAGACAGCTGAGAGGCTGAATCAGACAAGTAAATAACTTAGCAAACTAAAAGTCATGTCTATTATTCACATACAAACTTTATGCACTAAGGAAAAGTTAATAAAAGAACTTGAAGCAAAACTCCTAGCAGAAAGGAAACTTGTAGCAAAGTTCTCTAAACCACAAACTATTCTTCCTATAATAGACACATTTTCTGCACAATACAGATATGACATAGGATATGATAGGAATGCAGATAAAACCCCTAAAAGTAATGACAAGGCACCTATACAACCTTTAAAGTTTAACAAAGCCATGCCTATCACAAACAAGCATGATCAAAAAGGTGTGCATAAGTTTTATAAGGGTGAATGTTCTAATAGCAAAGATGATTTAATTCAACCAAATAACAATAATGCCAAACCTCTATGCAAAGAAAAAGTATTAACTCATCATGACTCCTTTGTATTTAAAACAAATACTAAAATCAAAAGAAAGGAACTAAGACGTGAAGTAAAAACCACTGATGGAAAGAAAACTGAACCAATAAAATTTACTAAAACAAATTACATAGCTCCTGTGAATAAGGCAATTAAGAAAAATATAAGTCAACATAAAGAAGTAAGAAGACCTCCAAGGAGATATAATATATATGAATGCTGGTGCTGTGGAAGGGTTGGGCATTTTGCACTTGACTGTTGGTTCAATCCAACTGTTCCAAGATTCAACTCTGGGAGACCAGTATTCAGACCTATGACAACTCTCACAGCACCAAGGATTATTCAACAACTAAATGTTCCAGCTCATACTAACAAGGTTCTAGGACCCAACTTGGTGTGGGCTCCTAAGAAAAGGTAATTTATTTTTGCAGGGTTGTCCAAAGACCAATCAACTTCCAATCTGGTACTTGGACAGTGGGTGCTCTATGCACATGACAGGAACAAAAAGTCTGCTGAATGATTACACTCCTGTAAGGAATGGACCAAAGGTTATCTTTGGAGGGTCTGAAAGAGGTAAAACTAAAGGTTATGGTAATATCTCAAATGAAATTGTCACCATCACCAAAGTTGCTCATGTTGATGAATTGCAACACAATCTCATTAGCATAAGTCAATTATGTGATATTGGGTATGACATTTCATTCCACAAGGATGAGTGCCTGATTAAGAAAGAAAATGAGATAATTCTCTCAAGCACTAGGAGTGGCAACATTTACTGCTTAAACTTCATATATTCTGATCTAGTTAACTCCAAATGCTTAGTAGCAGAAAATAAAGTTTCTAGTAGTGTTCAATGGCATAAAAGGTTAGCTCACATAAATTATAAGACTATAAATAAACTTATCTCAAAAGACCTAGTGAGAGCTGGGCCTAAGTGGAAGTGTGTGCAGGAGGGTCCATGCCATGCTTGTCAAATGGGTAAGCAGACCAAGTCATCCTTCAAACCAATTGGTGAGAAGGATTCCATTAGATGTCTATACCTACTTCACATGGATCTATTTGGACCAATGTCAATCCATAGCTTAGGAGGAAAATCATACACCCTTGTAATAGTTGATGATTATTCCAAATTCACTTAGGTATTCTTCCTCAAACATAAGTCAAACACTTTAGAAATATTTGCCAGTTTTGTTAGGCAAATCTCCAATGAAATAGGAAATTATGTAGCCAAAATTAGAAGTGATCATGAGACTGAATTTCAGTCAGGTGCAATGACCAAATTTTGTGGGAATCTAGGAATCTCTCAAGAGTTCTCATCTCCTAGAACTCCCCAACAAAATGAGGTTGCTGAGAGAAGAAATAGAACCCTTATTGAAGCTAGCAGGAGTATGTTGAGTGATTCTTCTCTTCCTGAGTATTTCTGGGCTGAAGCTGTAAACACAGCATGCCATGTGCAGAATAGGGCTCTTATAAACAAAAGACTGGATAAGACCCCATATGAGTTGTTGAAAGGTAGAAAACCCACTTTAGCCTATTTTAAAATATTTGGTAGTAAATACTTTGTATTAAATAATGGAAAGCACCATCTCACTAAATTTGCTGAAAAGGCACATGAGGCAATCTTTGTTGGGTATAGCTCTCAAAGTAGAGCCTATAGAATTTCAACAAAAAGTCTAATAGGATAGAAGAATCTATACATGTTGTATTTGATGAAACCAGCCTTATTTATAAGGATCTGGGAAGTTTATCTAGTTGTGCAGGTTCTACACAAAAATTGAAGGAGATGAATATCAATGAACATCAAAATGAGGATAATGAAGAAACTAATGAGACTATAATTGTAACTAGAGAGGATGAACCTCAAGCAGAAGACAATTATGAAGAACCTATTGCTGTTGAAGAACCACCTCATCCAGAACCTCTAGAAGAACCTACTCAAACAGATGCACCAGATTCTCAAAGGGAAAATGAAAGGTGGAGGAATGCAACCAAACATCTGAAGGATCATCCAAAAGAACAGATCATAGGAAATCCAAATTATGGTGTGCAAACCAGAAGAGGAAACTCAATACATGAGGCTTTGCATCACAGCTTTCTTTCCAAAATAGAACCTAAGAAGTTTGATGAAGCCAATAAAGACTCTTCATGGATATCAGCTATGCAAGAAGAGCTAAATCAATTTGAAAGGTGCAAAGTCTGGATATTGGTCCCAAGACCAAAGAAACACAAAGTCATAGGGACCAAATGGGTATTCAGGAATAAGCTGGATGAGAATGGTGTGATCATCAAAAACAAAGCTAGGTTGGTTGCCCAAGGATATAGACAGGAGGAAGGCATAGATTTTGATCAAGTATTTGCTCCTGTGGCAAGATTGGAGGCAATCAGGTTATTCCTGGCATTTGCAGCACACACTGGTTTCATAGTCTATCAAATGGATGTAAAGTCAGCATTCCTTAATGGAACAATATTGGAGGAAGTATATGTTGAACAACCCCCAGGTTTTATTGACTCTACTCATCCAAATCATGTCTATCTTTTATTAAAAGCATTGTATGGTCTGAAACAGGCATCTAGGGACTGGTATGAGACATTATCTAGATTTCTTATTGAGAACAAATTCTCAAGAGGAAAGATAGATAAGACATTGTTTCTTAGGATAGTTAAAGGTCACATTATTCTAGTACAAATATATGTAGATGATATAATATTTGGCTCTACTGATAATAACCTTTGCAAAAGGTTTGCAAACCTTATGCAAGGGAAATTTGAAATGAGCAGCATGGGTGAGCTTAAATATTTCTTAGTACTCCAAGTGCAACAGTCTGAGGAAGGATCATTTCTCAGACCAAGTACACAAAAGAAATTATTAAGAAGTTTGGAATGGAAAATTCCACTGTCATGAAGACACCAATGACAGCAAATATGTCACTAGACAAGGATGAAAAAGGGAAACCTATTGATGAAACCTTGTACAGAGGCATCATTGACTCATTGCTCTACCTAACTGCTAGCAGACCAGACATTATGTTCTCAACATGTGTGTGTGCTAGATATCAAGTGAACCCTAAAGAATCTCACTACACTGCTGTCAAAAGAATCCCGAGATATCTGAAGGGCACTCTTAATCTTGGCCTTTGGTATCCTAGAAGCGATGATTTTGAACTAATTGGTTTTTCAGATGCTGATTTTGCAGGATGCAAGGAGGATAGAAAAAGTACATCAGTTACATGTCAATTTCTTGGCAAAACACTAATATCTTGGAGTAGTAGGAAGCAGACCAGTGTGGCTATATCTACAGCAGAATATGAGTACATCTCAGCTGGAAATTGCTGTGCTTAAATCTCCTCTATTTTGTGATTCAACTAGTGCTATTGCTATAGCTAATAATCCTGTATCTCATAGCAGAACTAAGCACATAGAAATAAGATACCATTTCATTAGAGAACATGTAGAAAATGGAGATATCTCAATTGAATATGTTCCCACTGACAAACAGGTTGTTGATATATTTACTAAACCCTTGGATGAAACTAAATTCAATAATTTTAAAATTGAATTAGGTATGTTAAAAATGGATTAAAGTTGTTTTGAATTAAATAAATGAAAATAATGATTGAGTCCTATAAGGTGAGTGGAGAAGATATCTGGCGTCGAGAAGACACCTGGCGTCGACTGAAGATAAATGGCGTCGAGCGATCTCAACGCTTATGCGAATATAGCTAGGCCGTCTCGACAGGATCAATTTGAACCATTAGATCAATCTTGTCAAACAAGTTCGGCGCTCGGCTATTCATCTTCTTGAATCAGAACTTCTATAAATAGGGAAGACACTTCGTTAGTGCATATGCCCTAGTTCTCTAAGTTCGAAATTGGCTGCCCTAGAAAATCTCTCCATCAATTTTCTCTCTCTTCGATCATCAACAACAATGCCTCCCAAAAGCAGTGAGTATCTCTATGAAGGAAGTGAACTTGTTCGAAATGGATTCCAATCAGCTTCAGTGGAGATCAAATCAACAATCGAATTAATCTACAATGCAGGACTGGAATTTGTGCTGTCTGAATCAACTCTCATCTGGAAACGAGAGGTATTAGAGCTATACTCTAACATAGTAATAGACTCCGTCAATTCTAAGATTAAGACCAGTGTGAATGGTAAGAAGATTAAGATAACTCCTTCTAGACTTGCTAAGGCACTAGAACTGCCTAGGTTAAAAAGGAATGAAGAAGAAGAAGAGGTGACCTCTGAACAGATTAAATTAGCACAAATCTGGTGCGGAATTGAAACTTCACGAGAAATCACTGGAAGTATTATGAGAAAAGGAATGAATTCGAAAGGTAAATTGATAACAGATGTGATAGGAAAGGGACTGTTGTGCAAGACTGGATCACATGACAAAATTTCCAGAAAAATGTTTATTCTACTGACAAGGATTATTCATTCTCTGAGAACAGATTGGGGAAGAGTTGTGTTTGACAGGATAGTTGAATGTATCCAATTACCCAACATGGGTAGGATATTGTCTTTGTATTTAGTAAAAGTCACTCCTGACTCTTTGAATAATAAACTTGGATCAAAGATAAACCACATGAAGAAAATGGATATGAGAATGATAGAGAGATGGGACAGAGTCTTATCTAATCCTCCTCCAGCAGATCCTTCTCCCAAGCAGAAGAAAGCAAAGAAGCAAAAGAAGAAGAAGGTTTCTTCAAGTTCTTCAAGTTCTTCAAGTTCATCCAGCTCATCCTCCTCCAAAAGAAAATCTAAAGCTACTCCAATTCATGATCCAAACCTTACAACATCTGAAGATGAAGAAGGGAACAATGCAAGGGACAGTTCTCCTGATACTCCAAAGGATGAGAGTGAGAAAGGAGAAGAAGAAAGAGGAAGTCTTCATGTATCCCCTGCTATACTTGAAGGGGTTTTTCTAAATGAGAAAGAGACTCAAGATGAGATTCCTGCTCAGAACAATTCTGAAATGAGCAAAGCAGCAGTTGAGGGGGAGGCTCGGGATGAGATCCCTGCTCAGGATAAAATTGATCTGATCAATGCAGAGACTGAGGGGGAGCCTCAAGTTGAATTCCCAGCTGAAGATAATGCACCATTTGAGGGGGAGTCTCAGGCTGAGATCCCTGCCAAAGAGAATTCTGTAATTGATGCTATGGAGGTAGAAGGAGAGCCTGAAGCACCAGAGAAACTTGCTGAGAAGGTTATCAAGATAGAATCCTCTAGCTCCCATATTAGCCAGAGAGATGATTCCTTAATCAGAGAAGAGAGCAGAAAAGGTGTTGAAATGGAAAAGGAAATCCATGTGGATCTTAGTCCTATTCTACCTCAGCTGGAGGTGTTGCTGAATAATCAAAGAAGATTATTAGAACAATATATTGAGGAGAATAATACAAAAATGAAAAATGAGGTAGATTTACAACTGAAATTGGTTAGATTTGAAGTCAATCATCAGATATTTGCATTGAGAAAGGAGATGGTAAAGTTCTTTAAGAGAGCTGGTGTTTCAGTAGATTATACAACTGAACAGCTTGATGTAATCAAAGAAACATCAAAGGTTATTAAAGAATCTCAAGCTGGAATTACAAAGATAGTGATGATGTTCAGACAAACCAAGGAATACTAAGTAGCAATATGCAAGTTCTGTATAAAGAACAGGTAGCACAAATCTTAACAGGTACAAATAAGATTGAAGCTATACTACAACAGCAGAATGCTGATATCTTGGCTAAAATTGATGAGAGCTCCACAGTTCTAAAAGATCAAGCAAAGTTGCATGCAGATACTATAGATGATCATCTCTTTGAAGTAAAGAAAACCATTGAAAGTGGAGTTAATCACTTGGAAGGTCAAGTCAGATTTCAGAAGAATACTTTGAGAGATCTCATTGTTGAAGAAGTCCTAAAGGGGGAGAGGTCAATGATTCAAGCTAGTTCTAAACATGCTGTGTGGACCCCAAACTCTATAAGAGAAACTCTTGGATATCCTCCCATAGACTATGAGAATGATCAAGTCTCTGAGACAAGGCCAGCCTCTCTTACTCAGGTTCAAAAGCAGATTGCTAAAATGTATAGTCCTGAGGATAAAAGTAAAAGAGAGAATTTTACTAGTGAACAAGTAGAATCAAGTAAAAGAAAGTTCAGAGAAGAGGTTCAATCAAGAGTTGATTTTGAACATTGGTCTCCATCTTCCAGATAATTGATTCTGTCAGCATGGGAAGCTGTGAAAAATAACCCAGAGGAAAGAGGAAAGTGGTATTCTGAAGCTGAATGGTTAAAGCATAGGGATCAAGAGGAACTGAAGATCAAATTCAAGGCTGACAAAATGGCTGGGAAGGTCCAGGCAGGAGAAATGGAGCCAATCAGATACTTTCCAAAGTCATTTGGCTATTTCAAGAGGAGAAAGGAAGTTGCTGAAGCACTCTCCAAAAGAGCCAAAAGAGGAATTGAATTCAAGGATCCTGGGCAGCTTTAGAAATTTAATCTTTATTTTTTACTTTCAGAAGAATGTAATTGATATATTTTTGAACAATCTTGATGAATTTCCAGTGTTAACTATTTTTCATGATCATATATATATGCCTGTGATGTGATTTTGTCTCTCTTCATGACATGTCTTATTTTGAATTGCTTATGTTTTTATGCTTATATGAGAAATCATGTCTGAGATAATTTCTGTGGATAGAATGTTTTGGCAATCTAATTTTATAAAGTTTGATACTCTTTATTTTGATTACCTGTATAGAGATTAGAACACATTGTTTATCTTTGAAAAGAGAGATATATCATTGACTGAGATTATGACTTCTTCAAATAGGGGGAGATTGTTGGGATCATTGCCCACAATGTCTTAGATTTGGAGAAGTCCATTCCTAAGTCAAAGATATATCTCAGAATGTATTTGATATACTCTCTAGAATCAATGTGCAGGAGATCAGGTCAGGCAAAAAGTTCATGGAATTCATTCAAGTTCACAAGCGTCGAGACATCATGCATCGCTCGACGCCTGTGACCCAGAAGCGTTGACTCATGTCTACTACTCAAATAGACAAGGTCGCCGCTGAAGTTCTGAGACCAAGTTTGGAAGCGTCGAGCCATATTATATCGCTCGACGCCTTGGAAAGAGAAGTGTCGACTTAACTTCAGTCAGCTCAGCGCCAACCAGAAGTGTCGAGATATAAAGGCATAGTTAAGAAGCGTCGAGCTCCTGTACGTTGCTCAACTTCTTCAGATAAAAAGCGTCAACTAAGTGATGATTGTTCAACGCCTGAGAAGGAGGAGTCGAGAGCTTTAGTCTAATGAGTATGCGTCGAGCGTCTAAATATCGTTCGACGCCTAATTGAAAAAGCGTCGACAGAGATGTTAAGTGCTCAACGCCTCTTCTACAAATACTCTGAACTGAGGAATATCTTCTACAGCTAGCTGAGCCATTGTTTCCATTAAAGACCGTTGAAGACGTCACGTCATGCTGCCGTGGAGGAGCGTAACAGACATTGCAGATGGCGGGCTATAAATAGAAGGCATGACCTATTGGTTATGAAGTGAAGAAAAGTTAAGTTAGAAAAGTTTTTCCTATCTTTCACAAGCCATTATCGTCTCCATCAGTTTGAGAGAAAGTTTGAGTGAAGAATCTGGAGAAGTCGTCTTCCCTTTCAGAACCAATCTAAATTGAAGATTTCATTCAGCAATCTGGTGTTGATACCTCTTTCTGAAAGAAGAAGATCAAGAAGGAAGAATCTGTCTTCCTAAGAAGAAGAACAGTCATCACAGCATGTCGAATCAAGAAGATCATTTGCTGCTGCTGTTCTATTGAAGATTTCTGTCTGATCATTCAGGCAGATCAAGAAGGCTCAACAATCTCAAATCTGAGTCTAAGTATTTGTTATTCTCTTTATAAATTCCTGTATGATCTGAGTTGTCAGATCTGAGTGTAGGATCTGTCAAGGATCTGAGTTGTAAGATCAGGTGTGATCTGAGTTGTAGGATTCAGGGGTGAATCTGAGCTGTAGGCCTAGTTATAAAGGCTGAGGTAGGATCTGTGTGATCTGAGTTAGTAAGATCTGTGAGATCTGAGACTGTAAGATCTGTTGTGATCTGAGCTGTAAGACCTGTTTGTGGTCTGAGATCTGGAGGAGCTATAAACCCTATCTAGCACACTGCTAGAAGGGGGGAAGGGGGAAAGTGGATTACCCAAGATAAGGGGAACCACTATAAAAATATGTGTGTCCTTTTCTGTGTGTGTTTTTATTTCTTGAAAGCTCTGATCATTTTTATCTTGGTTATAATCAAGAACAGCAATAATTTTTAAATAGCCTATTCACCCCCCCCCCCCCCCCCTCTAGGTGATTAGCTACCCTTAATTAAAGTCTTTCAAACCGTTTGCGAGCGCGAGGGGGAAGGCCATGGCGACGCGGAGACTTATTGCGGGAGCGAAGGGAGAACCTTTAAGTCGGGTCAATGAGGTCGCGAGGGCGTGGCCCCGGAGAGGCGGTGAAAGGGCGTGCACATTGAACTGTTTGTGAGTGCGAGGGGGCAGACCAAGACGACACGGCGACCTATTGCGGGAGCAAATGACGAACCCTCGAGCTGGAGCAGTGAGGTGGTCACTGTACCGTAGGCTGCCCGTGAACGAAAGGGATTGTTCCCCAAGGTATTCCTTATGTAATAGAGTTAGGAGCAGAAACATGCTTAATTGAATTTAAACATATAATAGTTCGTGCGTATATATGGGCTTGCGACTTTTTATAGTATGGTGGTTTTGATACAAGTATACGTAATGTTAAGGGGGCTATTGATAAAATCGACGCAAGTTCTGTGCGTTCTAGGTGCGTGGGAGTGTTTTTCCCTCTACAGTTCTGACTTTAATTTTCCAGGCTTAATAATTGTCGTGACGACGAACGGTCCTTCTCATGCCGGTGAGAGTTTGTCCTTTTGAGGCTTTTGTCAGCTGCATCCACATTTCGTAGAATGAGATCTACAATGTTGATTGGTCTCGGCTTTACCCTTCTATCATAGAGGCGGGCTACATGCCTTTGATATGTTGCTATGCATTGCGCTGTTGTTTCTCGTTCTTCAGAGATCAAATCAAGGTTTTCTCAGAGAAGTTCTTGGAACACCAATGTCAACGGGGATTACGACCTCTGTTTCGTAACACAAATTGTACGGAGTTTATCCGGTTAGGGTTCTTTCCGTGGTGCAGTATGCCCATAGTACATTTGGATGTGCGTCCACCCACTGCCCCTGTCTCCTGGAGGTGAGTGTTTAGTCCCTTGAGAATGGTGCAGTTCATTACTTCTATCTGCCCGTTCGCCTGTGGGTGTGCCACCGCGTTGTGACAGAGGCTGATCTTCAAATCTTCGCACATCTTGTTAAAGGGCATTCCCGTGAATCGGGTACCAATGTCTGCAATTATGACCGCCGGAATGCTGAAGCAGCAGACGATATTTTTCCAGACAAACTTCTTAGCATTTTCTTCGATTATTTTGGCAAGGGATTCTGCTTCTACCCACTTGGTGAAGTAGTCGATAACCATGATGATGAATTTTCTTTGCCCAGACAATGTGGGGAGAGACCCCAAGAGATCAATTCCCCACTGTGCGAACATCCAAGGGCTTTGGAGTGTGGTGAGCGCGACCGACGGCTTATGAGTTGTATTTGTTTGAAGCTGACAGCTATTGCACCTCTGGACGAATTCTGTCGCATCCTTCCTCATGGCTGGCCAATAAAATCCTTGGCGTAGAATCTTCCATGCCAACGCCTTTCCACCAAATGTTCATCGCAGACTCCCCTATACACTTCGCACAAGGCGTACTCGGCTTCGACTTCTGTTAAGCATGTTAGATAAGGCCCGGAGAAAGCCCGTTTGTAGAGCTTCATCAATGATAGTGAACGTCGATGCTCGTACTCAGAGTCGTCGTACTTCCAAATGATCTTCGGGGAGCTGGTCGTGCTCAAGGTAGGCATGCAGGGGAGCCATTCAGGGAGATTTTTCGTTACTGATTGCGGCGACCTCCCATGGCCCTTAGGAGGAAAGGAGCCATTTAGGAAGATGATGAAGGTCTTCATGGAGTGCTCTCTCTATCTCTCTCTCTCTTGCACTTAGGAGGAAAGGAGGGAGGAGAGAAAAAGATGAAAATGAATGAGGGTCTTGGGTCCTATTTATAGACCCCAGAGGTGGTTACGGTAGTTATGCGGTTATTCGGAGGCCGTAACCACCATAATTGATATTTACAGGCCGGTTTTATATGGTTTAAGACACGTATTATTTAGGTATTTTCTGTACGAAACCCGGTGTATTTTTGGAAAATCGCACCCACTCATGACGGTGTTGGATCTTACGGCGCCCTTAGAGGGGGGTGAATAAGAGTTTTATGGAATTTTAAATCTTAATTAAATTTATCAGAATTTGTGACCAAAGTTTAAGAATATTTTATAAGAAAATATATTTTGATATCTCAAAAAACATTGTATTGAAGATTCCTTTTTAAACAAGAGAAACAAATTTTTTTGTTAACTGTTGCTAACGCCTGGCGTTAAGTGTTAACGCTGGACGCTAGCTCTCCAGAGAATATTCCTTAGCACAAAAAGATTGTCACAGTGATTTTACTTATGAAATCTTAAATGAAATACAATTCCAAAAAATGAGAGATAATGAAAACGATTATTGTATTTCAAAGATAATTACACAAATGTTAATTTTAATACTTTAATGAAAATATAAATAAAAACATTCTTGAAGAGGAAATAAAATCAATTGAATAGAACATTAAAAAACACGATTTTATTTCATAATAAATTGAATACACAAATATTTGATTTCTATAACGCTAGAGATCAAGGCGAGAATATGTAAAAACACTTTTTGTTGTTTCACCGGTCCTTCTCCCAAGGACCGGTTGGCTATAGCCCATCTAACCCCAGATAAGGCCTCTAGCCACCCCTAGATCTAACCTCGACCTAGTCGCCACGCACAAGGTGGCGAATTACCCCCTAAGCCGCACAAGGACCTAGTCACCAACAACCGCAACGAATTTACTCACGGAATCCTTCTCGGTAACCGACATTCTCCCCAAACAATTTCTCCACACAAATTACAAAAGGAATAAAATAAAATATTATAAGATAAAGGTAAAGTAAGAGAAACTCCCCAAGAAATTCTGAAGGTGAAGACGAAGGCGATGTAGACGTTGGCGTTCTTGAAGCGTTCGTCCTTCGTATGGAGTATGCGTTGTAGATCTTCTCCTTCAAAATTTTCTTTAGATCTTCATGTTTGCCCAAGGGAGATCTCTCAATTGTTTTACACGAGCCTCTCTCAAAAGCATCAAAATGCTGGCTTTAGAGGCAATGGAATCAACAACAAAATAATGAGAGGGGCTACTCTTTAAATAGGCACGGGAGCTAACGCCTGGCATTAAGAGTTAACTCCAGCGTTAGTGATCGTGCACTGTCGTGGCTGAAAACCGCGCAACCGTCAAGATTGTGGCAGATCGTTGACTCAACGAGAGCGTAAAAGTCAATGTTGGTGTTGTCTCTTGGTACTCGACGATACTTCTTCTCGGCGTCATTCCCTCTTCGACGACCTCCCTTATCGATGAAAAAGTTAACACAGGGTGTTAGCGTTAACGCGGGGCGTTAACGATAACGCGGGGCGTTAGCTCTCTTTCCAGAGAATCATCTCCAATCAGCATACTACTCATAGGGATGTGTATCTATAATTCCTGTACAACCTGCACACTATAAACACACAAAATACAAGATCAAATACAACACGGTATTTGTTATTCTCAAACCAAGAGATGCGGAATATTGGCTCCAACAATCTCCCCCTTTTGATAATAATAAATATCTGTATGATAAATTAGTGAGATTAAGACCATTTATGTTTATAGATAAGTGCAGTAATAAGATATGCATGAATAACAGGTTAAAATCATGATAGATTTGAAAGTGATAATGCATACTCTTTCTATATGAAGTCCCCCTTACAGAAGTGTTCTCTTATAATTTACTCCCCCTAAATATCTATTTGACTAGATTTCTCAATTTCTTATACTTATCATATCTTCTTTACTACCTGCAAAATCTTCATCTGAAAAGCCAGTCAGTTCAAAATCATTGTTCTTAGGGTACCAAAGGCCAAGATGTTGGTTGTCTTTAAGGTATCTCGAAATCCTCTTTGCAGCTGAGTAGTGAGATTACTTAGGGCATGCTTGGTACCTAACACAAACACATGTAGCATACATAATGTCTTGTCTACTAGCAGTCAGATACAACAGGGATCCAATAATGCACATGTACATGAATTCATCAAAGGGTTTGCCCTTCTCATCCTTGTAAAAGGGAAATGTTGGACCCCATGGGAGTTTTCATGGTGGAAGCAGATTCCATCCCACACTTCTTGATAAGTTCCCTTGTGTACTTGGTCTGAAGATATGAATATCTCATCATCAGACTATTTCACTTGGAGGCCTAAAAAATACATGAGCTCTCCCATACTGCTCATCTCAAACTCCTCCTGCATAAGGTTGGCAAACCTTTTGCAAAAGTTGTCATCAGTAGACCCAAAGATTATGTCATCAACATAAATTTGAACTAGGAGACATTTGCCCTTTGTTTCCCTAAGAAACAATGTACTATCTATCTTTCCCCTCAAGAATTTGTTCTTGATGAGAAAGCCAGACAAGGTCTCATACCAAGCCCTAGGTGATTGCTTTAGACCATATAATGCTTTCCTAAGTAAATATACATGAGAGGAGAGAGTTGGATGAACAAAGCCTGAGGGCTGCTCTACATATACCTCTTCCTTCAAATCTCCATTTAGGAAGGCTGACTTGACTTCCGTCTGGTATACTTTGAACCCCTTGTGGGCAGCATAGGCAAGAAATAGCCTTATTGCTTCTAACCTTGCAACTGGGGCAAAGGTTTGATCAAAGTCAATAACTTCTTCTTTCCTGTATCCTTTGGCCACCAGTCTAGCTTTATTCTTGATGATGATGTCATACTCATCTAGCTTGTTTCTGTAGATCCATTTTGTTCCAATGATGTTTTGTCCTTGAGGTTTTGGCACCAACTTCCATACCTTACACCTTTTTAATTGTAGTAGCTCTTCTTCCATTGCTTGAATCCATAAGGTGTCTTCATTGGCTTCTTCAAACTTCTTGGGCTCCTTCTGTGACAAAAAGCACAAGAATAGAGCTTCATTGTGAGCCCTGCTTCTGGTGATCACCCCTTAGTTTTCATCTCCAATAATTTGGTCTCTTGGATGATCCCTTAGGTGCCTGTTTACTGCAGGTAACCTGTCAGCAATCTGCAGCTCTTCTTCTGGAGCTGCAGGGTCTTCAGTAGCTTGCTGATCTACATCTTCAGGAATAGAAGCGTCTGTATAAGCTTTGCTAGTACTGGGCATGTCTTGGATAGACATTTCTTGCATTTTTTGTTCATCACCTATCAAAACAGAAGAACTGGACCAACCCTTATATAGTAGGCTGGTCTCATCAAAGACAACGTGCATAACTCTTCTACAACATGAGTCTTCTTATTGAATAATCTATAGGCTCTGCTATGTGAGATATATCCAACAAGAACCCCTACATTGCATTTTTTCAGCAAACTTTGTTAATTGAGATTTTCCATTATTTAAAATATAGCATTTGCAACCAAAGATTCTAAAGTATGAAATTGTTGGTTGTTTGCCTTTTAGAATCTCACAGGGGGTTATTCCAAGGGCCTTATTGATGGAAGCTCTATTGAAAAGATAACAAGATATATTGACTGCCTCAACCCAAAAATATTCTGGAAGTGAGGAGTCACTAAGTAATGTTCTCCCAGCTTCTATCAAGGTCTTATTCCTCCTCTCAGCCACAACATTCTGCTGTGGAGTCCTTGGGGAGGAGAATTCTTGGGTGATACCAAATTATTGACAAAACCTTATCATTGCCCAGATTGAAATTATGTACCATGGTCAGTTCTAGTCTTGACCACAGTACATTGTAATTCATTCTGGATTACCTTGACATGGTTTATGAAGATATCTAAAGTATCAGATTTCTTCTTAAGGAAGAATACTCATATATATTTTGAGTGATCAGTAACAATCACCAAAGTATACAACTTCCCACCTAGTTCTGAATTGACAAAGGACCAAACAAGTCCATGTACAGTAGAAAAAGACATCTTTCAGTGTCTTTGGAGCCAATGCTTTTAAAGGTGGCCCTACTTTACTTGCCCATTTGGCATGCATGACAGGGGCCACTTAATATATTTCAAATTTGGACTATTTCTAACAAGGTTTTTAGAAAATAGTCTGCACATTATCTTGTAGTTAATGTGAGCAAGTCTCTTGTGCCATTGAACACAAAAAGACTCACTTTCATTAGCTACAAGACAAACTGGAGAAAGAGAACTATTGCAAATAAAATCTAAGCAATAAACATTCACACTCCTAGTGCTTGAGAGAATGATATTTAAGTCAATTGAGTTCTTGATCAAGCACTTGTTGTTGAAACCAATACTTGGTCACTCGTGGAGTTCGGGGTCCCCAAAAAGGGGGTGACCGCACACTTACTTCTCCCAAGGGAGGGCGCTAGGCCGAAGACTTGAGAAACTAGGAACAGGACCGAGGGCTCAGCGAAGAGGTCCCACCACACACCTGGAAGATCTTAGAGCGTTTCCCCTCCCAAGCCAATGCTGAGCTTGGGGCACCATTGGAGGCTCTCTTCCCCCACCAAAGAAACCTAGGGGGAGAGTAGCCCAAAGATAGCGATGCCCCAAAAGGTGCCTCCTTGGTCTTATTTATAGTTTTTCGAACTTGGTCTGCCAAATAGCCAGATTTTGGCCTAAGAGATTACGAAAATACCCCCCGGTTTGGCCTGCCAACAGCCAAATCCCACCATTCTGAGACACTAAATGCAGGCCGCCTACTCTTCTTGGGGCTGGGCGAGGGGGCAGGTCGCCTCCCTTACTCGCCCCCCCCCCCCCCCCCCCCCCCCTATTGGGGCTGGGCGAGCGGGAGGTCGCCCGCCTCCCCGACTCGCCCCCCTAATGGGCTGGGCGAGCGGGAGGCCGCACGCCTCCCCTGCTCGCCCCCCTACTGGGGCTGGGCGAGCGGGAAGCCGCCCGCCTCCCCGGCTTGCCCCCCTAACGGGCTGGGCAAGCGGGAGACCCTCCCGCCTCCCCTGCTCGCCCCCCTAATGGGCTGGGCGAGCGGGAGGCCCCCCCCGCCTCCCTTGCTCGCCCCCTATTACAGCTCGGGCGAAAAAAAACACGCTCGAGAGAAAAAAATCGTGCCCAGGTGAAAAAATCGCGACCGGGCGAAAAAAGCGCCTGGGCGAAAAAATGGACCAGGGCGAAAAAAGCGCCGGGGCGAAAAAAAAACGTGCCCGGGCGGAAAAAGGCGCCCGGGCGGAAAAATTGCGCCCGGGCTAAAAATACGCTCCCGGGCGAAAAACTGCTCCAAGGTGAAAAGAACGACCCCGGGCGAAAAGATCGAGCCCTAGCGAAAAAAAATGCGCCCTGGCGAAAAAATTGTGCCCGGGCGAAAAAAAAATGCGCCCGGGCGAAAAATTCGCGCCAGGGCGAAAAAAACGCGCCCGGGCGGAAAAAATGCGCTCAGGCGGAAAAATCGCGCCCGAGCCGAAAAATCACTCCTGGGCGGAAAAATCTCGCCCGGGCGAAAAAAACGCGCCCGGGCAAAAAAATGTGTGTGGGTGAAAAACCGTGCCCGGGCGAAAAAAATGCCCCCGGACGAAAAAAGAACTCGTCCGTGCAAAAAAAATCGTGCCCGGGCGAAAATATTGCGCCCTGGAAAAAAATTCGCGTAAGTGGTGAAAAATCGTGTTCGGCCGGAAAAATCGCATCCGGACGGAAAAATTGTGTACGGCCGAAAAATTGCGTTCGGGCGGAATTTTCGCGTCCTCGCAAAAAAATTACGTATGAAGCCAAAAAATAACGTACGGGCAAAAAAATCTTGTATGGGCAAAAAATGCGCATTCGGACAAAAAAAATGATATCATTTTGGAAAGATGGAGTTGGCGATCTCAATATCCGCCACTGGAGATAAACATTGGATCGATAGATTTTTAGGTTAGGATGAATATCGTCGACTTTGCACCAGAAAGCCAATTCCACTCTACAATTGTTGGTACGAACAACAGAAATGACTTTCATATTCTCAAAGTCAATACTTCAATATCAATGTCTGTGAAACGAACGGACCCTTAAAGAAAAAGTAAAGTGTTTAGTCGTGCTCATGGGAGCAGTCACTGATGCGGAAGCGTCACAAGTGGAGAGTGCGTTGAACAGGAGAATGGTAGCCAAGTCTTCGCGGAAAAACCTAAGAGCTCCTCTCTCTCTTTTTTTTGGGGGCTGTTCTTATGTAAGTATAATGGGCGAATAGGAATCCCCGATTCCGGGCGATTTAGGAAGCTTGGGCAAGGCCTCCAACGATGGCGCGCAGGGGATCGCGGGGCCTGCTCATGCAGGGGGGTGTGCGGCCTCGCTCACGCAGGGGAGCATGAGGCGCGCGACCGCTCGTTCGCAGGGGAGCGCGCGGCGCGCGACCGCTCGATCGTCGGGGTGCGCGAGGCCGCTCGAGCACAGGTTAGCGCGTGGCCGCTCGCGCACAGGGGAGTGCGCGGCCTCTCGAGCACATGGAAGCGCACGTGCGCGCTTTCGCGCTCGGGCAAGGGGATCGCGCAGCCGCGCACACGCAAGGGGGAGAGCCCTCCCGCGATCCGTAAGGGCAAGCTTGTGCGCGGGTTCCTGCTGCTGAGCTTGTCTTTTTGTTTGAGGCGAGCTGGTCGGGGTTCGCGGGTTATGAATGTCGGTTTGACTTTTTTGGATTTTAGTAGAACCCCATCAACTATCATCATACTTCTGAAAATTTGTCGAACATTTCTTAAAATTTTTGTCCTGATTAATAATTTTAGGTAACTTTTTCAGAAAACTTGACTAGTTATATAATGAGTTTTATCACATTTGTTCGTCGAAAAAGGCTTAGCGAGAGTCCTGCATGAGCATCACTTATAGAAAAAAAATCTAGATGCACAAATAGTTTAGGGACACCCAACTAGTGAAAGTTGGGACATTTACATATATATACATTGATACGCATACACACTATTTTTCAGCGTCGTCTCTTTGTTATTTTTTTTTTCACTTTCTAATTTTTTCATGTTAAAATTATTAGTCATTTCTGTTTTTAATTATGTGTGCACCCGATTCTTATAAACTAATCACTGTGAGAATGTTAATTAAATCAATAAATTTTAAGTTTGACTGGCTGAGTAAAAATCTGGATTCCACCACTGCTCTCGATCTCCATGAAGATCACCTGGACGCTCCGGGACACGGTTCCCAAAATTTCGCCCATTGTTAGCGTCCCCCCACACCGAATTTAAATTATATATATTTCACTAATATTGCTGGAATATTTTTAATATATTCACAAAATAATGTATATTTTTTTCGTTTAAAATTATTTAGAAATCGATCATGAGTAAGACGTGTAATCACTAGCCTAGCTAAAGAAGTTGCACCATCCTCCAACATGACTTTCAACTAATGATCACTCCTCCAAGATACAACACTCGTCTAGATCTCGAAAAACTCTGATGTGCGTGAACACCGAAGAAGAACTGAGCATCCGAATTTTCACTTGATGAAGCAAACATACAAGAGAAAAAAGGTTCGTAAAATATTGAATGAAAAAGGAATCGTGAATGAGAAAGGTTCATAAAATGTTTCAGAAAAATCTCCTATATAAGAGTCTCTAAAAACCGCAAGTAATTATCAGTAATTAATTTACAATAGTCATACTAAACAAATTTGTGGTGTATAGAAAACACATATTTTCAATCATAAATTTTAATGCGGCAAAACACGTACAAAAATACATACAAAAAACATACTTGAACGAGCAGAGAAATCGATGTTCAGGTAAAAGGAAATCACCACATGACGAAGAAAAGCAGAAATCGTTGTAAGTCGATTTATTGGCAGAGAGTAATCGACGTAAGTTGATTTATAGGGGGAGAGAAATATACAAGGAGAGAAATCGTCGCCTGGTAAACGTCTTAAGTCGATTTCGATCAGACGTACGTCGAAATGTGAATTTAAAGTTTTCCAAAATGACAGAACTATTTTGTGCAAAAAATAAAATTCACTTCAATTATTTTTCAAATCCCAAACCTCATGCGATGTGTGCGAGCGAGCGCTCGTGTGGTCCATGGATTATCATATGTTTCATTCAACATAATAATAAGGATCAATGAATTTGATTATATACTCATTTTAAGAAGTAAAGTTTGGGAAGGTGATCAGACTAAAATTTCATTCTTTTTCGTGAAAATATTTTCTTCCAAATAATTTGAGTTCTTTTCAATTTAATTTTGAGTTTTTCCCATCAATTGATATTGAGCCGAAACATCAAACATCATAAAGAGTGCATTAAATATTGATTAAATAAATATTTTAATTAAATAAATTTCTTTCAAATATAACTTAAATTTAAAGTATTTTCGACTATATATATATATATATATTCATGTATATATTATATTGTAAGTATTCATACAACTTTCAATAAGATTATGAGTTTGCGTGAAAAATCTTGGGCTCAATTAGTCAATCTTTGTTGGTAGCAAAATAGAGATATTTTTTATAGAGCAATGTTAATAGCAATTCACATCTTGCTATTAACCGCCGTATTATAATAGCACACCGTAGAATTCTAATTTTATACCACGAAGCTATTAACACACCATCTAAAAAAGAATAATAAGTTTCTTTGTACATTTCAAACCATAATTTTATAGGATCTCGAACGGTCGACGACGCGCTTTGGAAGGACCCCAAACTGTGCCGTCCTCACCTTGTCGTACACTACCGGAGACCCTCCACCGATCATCTCCCCGAGGCTTCTTCATTCTCGTTTCCACTAAGAGTAGGCCTTGGCCATGATCACGACAAAAACACTAGGAAACTCGTTCACCGTGATGCCGTCGGCTCTCAAGCAGCACAAATTATCAAGTTCCCCTCCGGTAGAGATTGATGTAAGAAACCCCTAATCTCATAAATTGTTAGGGCGTTCGTCGCTTCTCTTCTGCCGTCACCGCACTTTGCTTTGACCTCACATGATGCTGGGTAAAAAAGAGGAGGCCATGAAGCTCTCCCGATGGCTTCTGCCTCAGTGAAGCGGCAAGCATAGGAGGGGAGGCCGTCGTAGAACTTTGGGGGAATCATGTGTTGATGCTCCGCTCAAGATAGTCCACTAAGGCTCATCAAGTGTGGAATGACCTTATATAGTATCTCCAGCGTAGAGCCTAACCCTAGTGACACGGAACCCGTTGGGTCGTTCCGAGTCGGTCCTGATACGCGCGGACATATTAATAATAATAAACCTAACAATCTCCTCCTATGTCCGCGGTATACCGACGTTCGAAAAGGGTTGGTGTGTGTAGTGTTCAACCAGTTCGACTCATTACACAACCGTGTCCACAAGTACCTGTTATAATATATTGGACTGAAAGAAACAGGAGTATGTATTCACGCATAAGCATAGAACATAAACTAAGCAACATCACATCAAAATCAAAGTACAGTCAAAGAGATAGGTACCAGAAGACCTAATGTCTCATGACTAACAAAGAGTAGAAAATAGTCCAAACAAAACAGGTAAAGAGAGCTAAACAGTGCTCTAAGTCAGAGAACGAAAACCAAACAGTTACTCTAGAAACCATCATCCAGCAGATCATCCTTCTCAGGATCCCAATCTGCATGTGCTCCTCCTGCAGCAGCATTCTTTGTAATTTCCAACAGAGAACTTCATTCAGAATGAATTCAACTATGGAAAATATGCATGTATCTAGTTCTGTATATAAGAACGTAGTACATTAATTATGCTTAGAGGATATAGGTAGAGTATTTCAGGTTAAACCGTAGAATCTATTAACTGTTTCCAAACGAAACGATTTCAGACTTCTGGACAACGCAGCTATATGTTGAAACCGGCAACCGGTCTCCTGAGATAGGACCCACTGGGGGTTGTAGCCGACGCTTACTTCTTCCTCACTAAACTATCTGATTGGTGGATGAGAAAAATGGAACAGACCCAAGGCTGCAGCGAGGAGGTCCCGCCACACACCCGGAAGATCTTAGAGAGCTTCCCCTCCCAAACCAAAGCTCAGTCGGGCACCTTGGAGGGCACTAGCAGCCAACCAAGACTAGCATAGAGGAGAGGACTCTCAAAAAATCTCTCTCCTCCAAGGTGCCCTTAAGGGTCTATTTATCGATTTTTCTAGGCTGGTCTGCAAATAGCATGAATCCGCCTTTTAGTTTTACTAACCGCACCCCGAATTGGTCTGCTAATAGCCTAACTCCGCTGTTCTGAAGGGCTATTTGCAGCCCATAAGGGGCATCATGGTCATTTTCCCCTTGAAGACCTAGGGGCGAATGGTCCGTGGGGCACCACTCGCTGAGCTCCCGCTCGGCTGGGCGAATGCACACATTCCTGGGCGAGTGGTCCGCGAGGGCGTCACTCGCCGATTTTCTCCCTCTCGCCGATTTTCCCGGTCTCGCCAGTGGGCTTGAGGGGCCCACTCGGCGAATACGGGTTGTACACAATCCCCGCTCTTTGCGAGCGGTTCTTACGCTCGGAAAGAACAGTCCAACCCGGTATTCGGTGAGTGCTTGCTGACTGGACCCATAAGATTCCGCGGGTCCCACCGTTGCCCTATATATACTTCTCAGTGTCAGATTTCTCTGGAACGCTTCCATTCCTCGGCTTGGAGATCCTTCTCTCCCTTGACCTTTCGCCGACTTCAATGTCTCTTCACAAGCCTTCTTCGAGACCCCTCTCGCAGGAAATGATTGAGCGCCTGGCTGCGGCCCAGAGCGCGACTGCCCCTAAGACGGCCAAGTTTGCTCCCTGGCTTACGTCCAAGCGTGACCCGAGTGTCCCTTACGTCTCGCGTCGAGCCAAGGCGATTCGGCTGAATCGTCAGGGAGGCGAGACTGCCTCGGAGTCTCCGACAAACGCTCCTCCGGACCCCGGAACGCAGGTATGGGAATTCCTCCCGTCTTTCTGTTTAGTTCCTGCCTCCTCATCCTGCAATTATTCCAACCATTCGCAGGGGATTTCGGTGATTGGGGATGGCCATAGGGCCATTCCGAACAGTGCTGTGGTGCCACCTCTTGCGGATGCGAGGCCTCCTCCAAATCCGGGTCTTGCTACCCCACCCCCTCCGGGCGAGACCACACAGCAATCTGGTAAGTTATGAGTTCTTGTCCTGCACGTTGTGCGTTACTGACCATTATTTTTTCTTTTCTAGCCCTCAACCTTGACCTTCCGCCGCGGGACACCATTCCTTCGGGTTCCCCTTTTCAACAGAACCCCTCCGTGCCCGCGAATGAGCAGAGGATCTCCCCTGAAAGGGAACTCGGTCAGCAAGATCGTGTAGATGATCACGTGAATGCTTCGGTTCCTTCTTCACAACCCTACCGCCCAGGGAAAGGAAAAGTACTACCTCCCGCTGGGTTGTTTAAATCGCACCCCCATTCGTCTTGTCCCCCAGGTCATGGGGACCCCACACTAGGTCAGTGTCCTCATCCGCATTTAGCGCATTCGCTTTGTTTAACGCGACTGATCTGTAACACCCCAAATCTGGTAGTTCTGCGAAGTAGGCGGAGTGGTAGTGCGGCACGTGAAGCAGGCTAGAATTTTCCCTGTCTGCTCTTAGCGCACGATCAGTGGCCTCATCGCGCACGACCAGTGATCGTGTGCCAGCGATCGTGCGTTAATTCAGAAGAGAATCGAGTTCTGTCTCGGACAGTGCGCACGACCATTTCCCTCTTCGCGCACGACCAGTGATCATGCGCCAGCGATCGTGCGCTTATTCGCAAGAATTCAGAGTTCTGTCCCGGATAGTGCGCACGACCATTGCCCTCGTCGCGCACGACCACTGACCGTGCGCCTGTGATCGTGCGCCCTGTTTATTCTGTTCCGCGATTTTGAGCGGAGAAGAGGATCCGACCGATCAAATTTCTTGGAATTAGATCCAACGGCTGGGATTTAATGCTGGGGGGTCTTAGGGCTTTGGAGAGGGATTAAACCCTCATTATTTCATAGTGTTTCTCTCTCCTAGGCTAGAGGAAGAAGAAGGGGGCAAGGAAGAAGAAGAGGAGATTTCGCCATTGACGGAGCTCCGGAGCTCCGTTTCGCGAGCCGTTTCCAGATCCGGAGAGTGCAGCCCGGTGCGGTTCTTTCCCTCCGCGTAGAATCTCGGATCCATGGCGAAGAAGAACACGTCTAGGGTAACGATTCTTCCTCCCGAACTTTGGACTTGTATTTGTCCATTTATTCCTCTTTCTTTGATTGCATGAGGGGTCCCTTCACCAAATGGGTGAAGTGTAGGACTTCCTCAAGTTCTTCGGAACTCCGGGTAGATTGTGTCCGTCCCCGGCATATTGCATGTAGAAAATCCGGTAGTCGTGCGGATTTAGGCATTTTGTGTGAAGCCTATTCGTGGCCGTGAGCCCGAATCGGTGATGCTTGATTTGCGACGTTGCATTTAGGTTAGGCCTAGAATGCGTGCCGGAGAATGACTCCGTGAACTCACCTATAGTATTGCGGGAGTTAAGTGTAGGCGTCTTGTGAAGATCCCTACGAAAGCCCCATGCTTTGAGTTTTGGATGAAGGCAAACCTTCACCACGTTATTGATGCGGAGCGTATGTACCTCCCTTGTTGAGAATTCGCGAAGCCTAGATCCTTGTGAAGGGGTTAGGTGCGTAGCGTATATTTTTGTGTAGCACTTGAAAGTGCTAAACCCTTACGGGCCGAGGTGAAGCCGTACCCGCGTCGTGCGATAGATCGCGACGATTAGAGCACGGGCAAAGCTGAACCGAACCCGTTTCCATGCAGATCGGCGAGAGGTCCCTTCCTCATGAAGGCCGTGTGATCATGGGAGAGGTCGTGGAAGGTGTCATACCTAGACCGACCAAAAGCTCTTGTTTCCCACCTAAGGTTGTGACCCTTAGGGTGGAGTGTTGTGAATTTGATGTTATGTTTAGCCTCATGCGATTTGCTTAGGCGGTTGTGGGAAACCTTCGGGTGAACCCAACCAACATCATGGGCATACCTAGGTTCCCTTCTTTTTGATGCTCAACCTAGAAGATTGATTGTGCTTGAAACCTCACCTTGTGTAGTTGCACTCTCTTTAGATTAGTACTTGTGCTAGTATGGCTTACTTGCAGGGTAGAATCTCCGCCACCCCGGGAAAGGGGTGGGGTCGTTATAATTTGGTCAGCTGTGCTGACCGTTGCTTTGTTTACCACCGCTTGGTGGAATGTTCTTATGCAGGTGCAGGTGAGCCTAGCGGGAAATAGCGGGCGTTGGTCCTTTTGCTGTCCTTTTGCTGAGTTGGCCCTCGAAGGCCAGCCTTTTTCCTGTTTTCTCATGTATTGCCGGCCTGCGTGCCGATATATGCTTTTTGGAGTTTTGTACATTGATTTGATGTAAGGCCCTAAGGCCGTAACTCTTATTTCTGGATTCATTCCTATGATAGTGGACATGTCTATTTGAATGGTTTAATTAATGCTCCCGCTTACGTTTTGTACTCTCGTTAGTTGTTACTTTTCTGGTTATCACCTTTTAACTCCTAGCTAGTGTGGTTTGTATGGCGTGGGGTCCCGGCCGGACCTGCTGTTATACTTTTTGTACTGGCAGGGTGTTACAATTTGGTATCGGACTTAAGGCGTCGATCCGTAGTTTAGCGAATTCGGGACGAATTCCTTTTAAGGGGTGGTGCGCACGGGCTGTGCATTCACCTAGAACGACAAAAACTAATAAGAATGTCCACTTAGGAATGAAAAAAAAAAAAACATACTTGTTTGCGGAACCTGAGCGTTCCATGATTGATGTTTGATACGTTTAGGGTCACTAAATTGTGCCTTGCATGATTATAGGTAACTAGAAGTGCTGCGGGGCGGTCTCAACCCCGTAACACCGCTGAAAGTAGTGGGTCGGCTGAGGTGCCAGCGACCACTCCTTCAGCTGAGATGATCAGAATGGTCGCAGAAGCAGTCTTCGCGATGATCAATGCTCAACCGCAAAGGCTTGCACAGCCTGCTACGCCTACTACTGATGCAGCCCCGGTAGTTGAACCTGCAGTGGAACCTGCGGTAGCACCAAGGGTTGATGCCCCTGTGCCAGTAGCTGCAGTGGAACCGGCGTTAGCACCGAGGGTGGAGCGTCAAGTTGCGCAAGTAGTTGCGGGGCGAGCGCGTGACCAACAATTAAAGCACTTCTTGAGCTTTAATCCTCCTACCTTCTCGGGATCTGAGTCCCCAACGGAGGCAGAAGACTGGTTGTCAAGAGTTAGAAGAACTCTGAGGGCGACGGCGACGGACGAAGCCATGATGGTCACCTTAGCCACTTTCCTTCTTGACGGAGAGGCTGTGCTGTGGTGGGAAGAGCAGGAACTGCACAAGTTCGGCGATAGAGACATTACTGAAATAACAATGGCTGAGTTTTCAAAGTCGTTCCTCCAGCGGTTTATCCCCTCTGCCCAACGCATTGCGTTACAAAACCAGTTCCTGAGGTTAACTCAAGGTGATCGCTCCGTTGACGATTACTTACATGAGTTTACCAGACTGAGTCGCTATGCGGGGGCATTGGTGGAGGATGAGGAGACGAAGACGAATAAATTCTATGAAGGGCTTCGGGACGAGTTGAGGCTGCTCCTTGCAGGCCCTATGACGTTTGGCTTCCAAGTGATGGTGCAAACCGCCAGATCTTTGGAGTTGGACATGAAGAGGGTACAAGCAAAGAGTGTTGTAAAGAAACCCGAGTTTCATGCGCCGGCCTCTCAGTCCAAGCCGGACTTCAGAAGGAACAAGCGGAAGTTCAAGCAGGCGGAACCAGCTTCTTCGAATGTTTCGGGAGCCACGACCGCGCGGACTCCTATTACGTGTTTCACCTGCGGGAAGGTGGGACACAAAGCTGCGGTGTGTCGAAGTGGTCCCCCAAAGGCGGCAAATCGAGCGGCGGATTATGCTCGGGCTGCGGAAAAGGGCAAAGCGGCAGAGTCTTCGGCCTCCCAACACATTCCGACTCAGCCGAGAGTCTATTCGCTTGGCCAACAAGAAGCTATACGACAAACCGATGTCGTCACAGGTACGAATTAGAAGTTAGCTTTTACAGCTATGTATATGATTCTTACTGTTGTACGACTATATGTGTTATTTGTGTACAATTAGGTTTCGTCCTAATTTTCAACTATCCGGCGAGAGCTCTATTCGATACGGGTGCATCACACTCTTTTCTGTCTGAGGACTTCGTGGTGCGAATCGGAGTGCCGTCTACCTTTGTAGAGGATAGATTGGAAGTAGTGCTACCCAATGGATCTCGAATGAGTGCGGATAGGAAGAGCCGTGTGAAGGTGCGGATCGGAAGTCAAGATTTCGACTTGGAAGCGTCGTTACTACCGTTAGCTGAATTCGATGTGATCTTCGGCATGGACTGGCTCTCGGAGCAGCGAGCATGCATAGATTGCAATACAAAGGAGATCACTCTGGGAACGAACACCGACGATGAAACCACATTCGCCGGTATGCGAGGAGCGAGCAAGACGCTGATGTCTGCTCTCCAGGTGGTTAAGGCGGTGAGAAAAGGCGCCGAGTTGTTCTTCACCTTGTTGGAGGCTTCGGAGCCAAAGCCCAGGTTGTGTGATGTCCCAGTTGTAGCGGAATACGCCGACGTGTTTCCTAATGAACTCCCTGGGGCTCCGCCTCATCGGGAGATTGATTTCTGTATCGAGTTGGTGCCAGGTGCCAAACCTGTGGCCCGCTCACCATACCGAATAGCGCCAAAGGAATTGGCAGAGTTGAAGGTCCAATTGCAAGAGCTGCTAGAGCAAGGCTACGTACGTCCAAGTTCTTCGCCTTGGAGTGCACCGGTCCTCTTTGTGAAAAAGAAGGATGGGAGCTTGCGTCTATGTATTGATTATAGAGAGCTAAACAAGTTGACCGAGAAAAACCGATATCCGATTCCTAGAATCGATGATCTATTCGACCAACTGATGGGGTCGACGGTTTACTCCAAGCTAGACCTAAGGTCCGGCTACTATCAACTGCGAATAAGGGAATGTGACATTCCAAAGACAGCGTTCAGTACCCGCTTTGGGCACTTTGAGTTCACGGTAATGCCGTTCGGTCTATCCAACGCACCGTCGGTATTCATGGACTTGATGAATAGGACATTCCGAGAGTATTTAGATCAATTTGTGATCGTCTTCATCGACGACATTTTGGTATACTCTCAGTCGGAAGAGGAGCATGTAGGGCATCTGCACGCAGTCCTGAGCACCTTGAGGAGGAGTCAGCTATATGCCAAGTTCTCCAAGTGCGAGTTTTGGCTACCGTCAGTGGCATTCCTTGGTCATGTTGTTAGTGGCGAAGGAATTGCAGTTGATCCGTCGAAGATAGAAGCGATCCAAGCGTGGCCTTTGTTGAAAAACGTAGCGGAAGTCCGAAGTTTCTTAGGACTTGCCGGCTATTATAGGCGCTTTGTGGAAAACTTCTCGAGGATCGCACTTCCTCTCACAAAACTGACTAGGAAGGATCATAAGTTCGTTTGGTCGCCTGAGTGCGCACGAGCTTTTGAAGAGCTAAAGAGCCGTCTGACCACGGCGCCCATTCTATGCTCGCCACAAGGTACGGAAGGCTACGAAATATATAGCGACGCCTCAGGAAGTGGTTTGGGTTGTGTCCTAGTGCAGTTCGGGAAGGTAATTGCCTACGGCTCCCGGCAACTGAAGGTTCACGAGAGGAATTACCCGGTCCATGATTTGGAGCTAGCGGCCGTGGTTTTTGCCCTCAAACTTTGGAGACACTATCTATATGGCGTGAAGATCGATATCTTTACCGACCATAAGAGCCTCAAGTACTTACTAGACCAAAGGGAGTTGAACATGCGCCAAAGGAGGTGGATGGAGTTCCTTGGGGACTACACCTTCGATATCAAGTATACTCCCGGTAAAGGAAACGTAGTTGCAGACGCGTTGAGTCGTCGGGCTCCCGCACAAGCAAATTGGATTTTGATGCACGATGAGCGTCTAATCCGTGAGCTAGAAGAAATGGAGATCACATGCATTGATAGGAGAACGTCTACTTCAGCATGCTTGAACTGGACGGAAGTTCACTACGACCTTGCCGACCGAGTTCGACAAGCATTGGAGTTGGACGAGAGCTTGAAACGATACAAAGCGGAAACCGTTGAAGGGTTAAACGCTGATTTCTCCTTCGACGACGACCTTATGTGGAAGCAGGAAAGGTTATGCATCCCAAACGTTGGTACTCTACGGGCGGAATTGATGTACGAGGCTCATCATACCAAGTACTCGATCCACCCGGGGAGCACTAAAATGTTTATGGATATGAAGAAACTGTTCTGGTGGCCGGGCATGAAGAAAGACATTGCCCTTTACGTGGCCAAGTGTCATACTTGCGCGTTGGTGAAAGCGGAATATCAACGTCCCGGTGGGTTTCTGAAGTCCTTGCCGATTCCGGAATGGAAGTTTGATGATATTTCGATGGATTTCGTGCACGGATTGCCGAGATCGCAACATGGAAACGACGCCATATGGGTGATCGTGGACCGTTTGACAAAGGTATCACACTTCATTCCGAACCGGAAGGATGATTCGGTAGAGAAGCTAGCAAAGCTCTATGTGGATAGTATCGTGAGACTGCACGGTGTCCCTCGTAGCATCGTCAGCGATCGTGACGGGCGTTTCACATCGAAAGATTGGAGGCTTATCCATGAACTGTTGGGCACAAAATTGAAGTTCAGCACGGCCTTCCACCCGCAAACGGATGGACAGACCGAGAGAACCAACAGGACTATGGAGGATATGCTCCGAATGTGCGCTCTAGACTTTGGAAAGAGGTGGGAGGATCACCTCTATATGATCGAATTCGCCTACAATAATAGCTACCAAGCCAGCATAAAGATGGCTCCTTTCGAGGCCCTCTATGGTAAGAAGTGTCGTACGCCGTTGTCTTGGGCGGAAACGGGCGATACTAAGCTATTGAAGCGAAAGGATGTTGAAGAAGCAACTTCGACGATCCGGGCTACGCGAAAGGCTATTGGTTGCCCAGGATAGGCAAGCAAAGTATTTCAACGCCAAGCATAGGAACTTAGAGTTTGCCGTCGGTGACCGGGTTTACTTGAAGATCAAACCGTTCAAAGGGGTATCAAGGATTCGACGCTTGAAAAAGCTCAGTCCGAGGTACTTAGGACCGTTCGAGATCGTGGAGCGTGTTGGTGATGCGGCTTATCGGCTTGCACTATCTGCAGAGCTGAGCGGTCTGCACGACGTGTTCCACATTTCAGTGTTGAGGAAGGCAGTGCAAGAGCCTACTCATATCGTTGCGGTCGGCAAAGTTCCGGTCGATAGTGGGTTGTCGACGAAAGTCAAGCCTTTACGCATCGTAGATACCGAAGTAAAGCAGCTGCGGAACAAGTCCATTCGGATGGTAAAAGTCCGGTGGGATAACTGCGGCCGAGAGGAGCTCTCTTGGGAGAGAGAGCAAACGATGCTTGCGGAGTATCCCGAGCTATTTCCCTCAGGTAAAGTATAACTGTAATTTATGTTATTACTGTTTCCTGGATTTCGGGACGAAATTCTTTTAAGGAGGGTGGAGTTGTAACACCCCAAATCTGGTAGTTCCGCGAAGTAGGCGGAGTGGTAGTGCGGCACGTGAAGCAGGCTAGAATTTTCCCTGTCTGCTCTTAGCGCACGATCAGTGGCCTCATCGCGCACGACCAGTGATCGTGTGCCAGCGATCGTGCGTTAATTCAGAAGAGAATCGAGTTCTGTCTCGGACAGTGCGCACGACCATTTCCCTCTTCGCGCACGACCAGTGATCGTGCGCCAGCGATCGTGCGCTTATTCGCAAGAATTCAGAGTTCTGTCCCGGATAGTGCGCACGACCATTGCCCTCGTCGCGCACGACCACTGACCGTGCGCCTGTGATCGTGCGCCCTGTTTATTCTGTTCCGCGATTTTGAGCGGAGAAGAGGATCCGACCGATCAAATTTCTTGGAATTAGATCCAACGGCTGGGATTTAATGCTGGGGGGTCTTAGGGCTTTGGAGAGGGATTAAACCCTCATTATTTCATAGTGTTTCTCTCTCCTAGGCTAGAGGAAGAAGAAGGGGGCAAGGAAGAAGAAGAGGAGATTTCGCCATTGACGGAGCTCCGGAGCTCCGTTTCGCGAGCCGTTTCCAGATCCGGAGAGTGCAGCCCGGTGCGGTTCTTTCCCTTCGCGTAGAATCTCGGATCCATGGCGAAGAAGAACACGTCTAGGGTAACGATTCTTCCTCCCGAACTTTGGACTTGTATTTGTCCATTTATTCCTCTTTCTTTGATTGCATGAGGGGTCCCTTCACCAAATGGGTGAAGTGTAGGACTTTCTCAAGTTCTTCGGAACTCCGGGTAGATTGTGTCCGTCCCCGGCATATTGCATGTAGAAAATCCGGTAGTCGTGCGGATTTAGGCATTTTGTGTGAAGCCTATTCGTGGCCGTGAGCCCGAATCGGTGATGCTTGATTTGCGACGTTGCATTTAGGTTAGGCCTAGAATGCGTGCCGGAGAATGACTCCGTGAACTCACCTATAGTATTGCGGGAGTTAAGTGTAGGCGTCTTGTGAAGATCCCTACGAAAGCCCCATGCTTTGAGTTTTGGATGAAGGCAAACCTTCACCACGTTATTGATGCGGAGCGTATGTACCTCCCTTGTTGAGAATTCGCGAAGCCTAGATCCTTGTGAAGGGGTTAGGTGCGTAGCGTATATTTTTGTGTAGCACTTGAAAGTGCTAAACCCTTACGGGCCGAGGTGAAGCCGTACCCGCGTCGTGCGATAGATCGCGACGATTAGAGCACGGGCAAAGCTGAACCGAACCCGTTTCCATGCAGATCGGCGAGAGGTCCCTTCCTCATGAAGGCCGTGTGATCATGGGAGAGGTCGTGGAAGGTGTCATACCTAGACCGACCAAAAGCTCTTGTTTCCCACCTAAGGTTGTGACCCTTAGGGTGGAGTGTTGTGAATTTGATGTTATGTTTAGCCTCATGCGATTTGCTTAGGCGGTTGTGGGAAACCTTCGGGTGAACCCAACCAACATCATGGGCATACCTAGGTTCCCTTCTTTTTGATGCTCAACCTAGAAGATTGATTGTGCTTGAAACCTCACCTTGTGTAGTTACACTCTCTTTAGATTAGTACTTGTGCTAGTATGGCTTACTTGCAGGGTAGAATCTCCGCCACCCCGGGAAAGGGGTGGGGTCGTTATAATTTGGTCAGCTGTGCTGACCGTTGCTTTGTTTACCACCGCTTGGTGGAATGTTCTTATGCAGGTGCAGGTGAGCCTAGCGGGAAATAGCGGGCGTTGGTCCTTTTGCTGTCCTTTTGCTGAGTTGGCCCTCGAAGGCCAGCCTTTTTCCTGTTTTCTCATGTATTGCCGGCCTGCGTGCCGATGTATGCTTTTTGGAGTTTTGTACATTGATTTGATGTAAGGCCCTAAGGCCGTAACTCTTATTTCTGGATTCATTCCTATGATAGTGGACATGTCTATTTGAATGGTTTAATTAATGCTTCCGCTTACGTTTTGTACTCTCGTTAGTTGTTACTTTTCTGGTTATCACCTTTTAACTCCTAGCTAGTGTGGTTTGTATGGCGTGGGGTCCCGGCCGGACCTGCTGTTATACTTTTTGTACTGGCAGGGTGTTACATGACCTGCCTGTGATCTCGCAGGCTATCGGGAAGCCTCTCCCTTTGGATCCTACCACGAGGGGGGAAACGGGATGCTCTCGCCTCTCCCCTCTCCCGGGGACCTCTCTGACTTTCTTGGCGATTCCTCAGATCATGCGACCCTGAAGGAGCGACTTACGGAGGTTTTGGGGAAGCTTATCCATATTCAGCGAAACATCGCCGGCCAGGTGGATGATGTGCGGATGGAGGTCACGCGCGAGCTGAAGGACCTTTGGAAGGACTATTCACGCCTCCTTGCAGTGGTGGAGCGTCTGGGAGGTAAAGGAGGGGAGCTGTCTCCCGGGAGGCATGCTGCGTGAGCCCGGGACCAGCTTCAGCTGGCATCTCAGGAGATCACCTCCATGCTCGCGTACCATCGCCCGCGAATGCCTCCGGAGGCTGGGCCGCGAGGGCATGGTCGGTGGTATTGGGAGGAGCGCTAGTCTGGTCATCATTCGCCTCTTTTCGCATTCTCTTTTTTCTCATTCAGTTTATGGTGTTGTGGAGGTTGGACTTATTTTATGTCTGTAATAATTTACTCAGTGCTTTGCGAATGCGTTTTCCGCTTATATTTCCCGCAACTTGCTTGGGTATGCCGAATGATGTCTTATAGCAGAATGCCTTTCCAACCTTGTTGCGGAGCCGTCGAATGAGTAGCCATAGGGCATTCGTCATTAATGGACGAGAGGGACCGGCCCGGGTTTCGAGGCGCCGGGAAGGCGCGATGGCTATCCGCACACCCGTTGCCTCGAAAGCCCAAGCGTTTTTTATTTCCTCTATAGATAGGCCGCTCAACTACCGTATTGATTACCTCAACATCCGCTCCCTCTCTCTCCCTGCGCTAGCACTCGCACTTCTCTCTTCTCTGCAATTTCCGCCTTCTTCGGTATTCATAAGATGGGTGGCGAGACCGAAGGCAGGGCCAGGTGCGCCAGTGCATTCGTCAACCATGTCTTTGATGCGTGTGATCTCTCCGAGGAAGCTTACTTGACCGCTGTCGCGGACTATGTCCCGCCGGGATTCGAAGCGCGAAAGCCCGGGCCGGAGGATCGCTTAAATTCCATCTCGTCGTGTGCTCTCGCGATCCCGCTGGAGCACTTCGAGGTGGGATTTTGCCTCCCCATCTGGCCGGAACTCCGCCAGACTTTCCGATACTATGGCGTCGTTCCCGGCCAGCTCAACCCTAACTCTATCGCCATGCTAGTCGGGTACGCGTGCTACCTGCGAGAGGAGGGGATTGAGTTTTCACTGCCCGTCTTTTGCAAGCTCTATACCTTCCGCTGCTCACACGGAATCTCCTTCTTCTCGGGTCAGAGCCCACTCAAGCACCAGAGTCTCCCGAACAAGAACCACGACTGGGTTCGCCGCTTCATCTTCGTCAGCGGGAGCCTCAGAAACACCCTTCTCGCCCCAGTGCAGGAGGAGGAATCAACCTTCTGGCCCCCGACTCTGGGGGGGGGGGGGGGGGGGGGGCACGAGGCCAAGCTGCACCAGTACATCCTGGAGCACGGGATGGACCTCGTCCACCTCCGGCGAAACGTCAACTCGCTTCCGCCCATTTCGCAGGGTGAGGGTGAGTTTTCTAAACCTTCTTCATTCGCTCAATTTTGTTGACTTCATACCATTCGCTGATCCGCTCGTGTTCACAAACAGGCGTGCGAGACTTCCCCCTTCATCCGTCGCGTCCCTCGGGGGTTTCCGTGTCTCTTGCGCAAGCCGCCGCGGATGCCTGTCGGGAAGAACCCTCCACCTCCAAGCATAGTAGCCGAAAACGAAAAATCGGGGTGCCTCTCCCCTCTTCTTCCAAAAAGCCGAAATGCCCTCCTTCCGCCAAAGGGAAGGGGGCCTTGGACGAGACCTCAGGGGCGAAAACTCTAGCCCAGATCCCGGGAACGAGTGCGCCGGACGGGAATGTTCCCCATTCGGGGCCGGCGTTGCCGCCGCCGCCATTGCCCAGGGACCACCGGAACTTCCCTCAGGGCGAGAAATATGTGGACCCCTCAGGGGCTCCCTTGGTGAAATGGGACAGGAACTCGAACAGGGTATCGCTCTCTACCCTCCATCCATCGTGGATAGAGAGCGACCTCGCCAGTGGTGAGGCTTACGCCATTAGTTCCTTCGCTTTATAAAAGAAACTTATTTCTATAACTGTTTGACACATTTACTATTAAGTATCACCTATTTGCGAAACGTAAACCGAGGCGAAAATGATATTTATTATTTACTAAATTTAGACCGGCGATCGCCCTGGGGACGTCTCTAGTCTCCAGCGTCGTTAGGAATAAAATGAACCTACTTTCTTCCGTTGCATACGTATGTTTTTATAAAGCGCGGCTTAGTAAACCGCAGGGCCGAGGGACACGGTCTCCTAACCCAAATTAAATAAACCTTAAAAGATAATTCTTTTATTTATTCGTACCTTTTTGTAAAAGAAAAAGCTTGTGTGAGTGCTCGCCTGAACGTCTGTAGTTGTCCCCTACAGGACGTGGCATCATGATGCGTGTTTTCCCCTTAGCTCTGATAATATAAATTATTTCTGGAAAATACGGGTTGTGACACCATCTTCCCAAAAACTTAGAGCCTTCCATCGAGTGAGCCTTCGGACCTGCCAGCTAGATGAGAGCCTGGACAGCGGGTCTGCTCGGGGCTATCCTCCCAAAAACTTAGAGTCTGCCACCGAGTGAGCCTTCGGACCTGCCAGCTAGATGAGAGCCTGGACAGCGGGTCTGCTCGGGGCCATCTTCCCAACAACTTAGAGCCTGCCGCCGAGTGAGCCTTCGGACCTGCCAGCTAGATGAGAGCCTGGACAACGGGTCTGCTCGGGGCCATCTTCCCAACAACTTAGAGTCTGCCGCCGAGTGAGCCTTCAGACCTGCCAGCTAGATGAGAGCCTGGACAGCGGGTCTGCTCGGGGCCATCTTCCCAAAAACTTAGAGCCTGCCACCGAATGAGCCTTCGGACCTGCCAGCTAGATGAGAGCCTGGACAGCGGGTCTGCTCGGGGCCATCTTCCAGAACCTTCGAGGTTTCTCCACAAGCTGCAGCATCACTTTCACATACACAGGTTAAACAGAATATTCTCATTTCAAAAGTATTAGCATTACATAGTTTTTAGGGATAGAAGCATTTGAGATCGTCACCACTCCATGTGTGACTGAGGGGCTGGCCCTCCATATTCTGAAGGCGGTATCCCCCAGACTTTAGCGCCTCTTCCACGACATAGGGACCTTCCCAGTTGGGATTAAGCTTTCCCACCGCGGCAGACCTTCCAGCCGCGTCGACCTTCTTGAGTACTAGGTCCCCCTTTTCGAATTGCTTGACCATGATGTGCTTGTCGAAGTACTTGACCATACACCGCTTGACCTCTTCTTGGCGAATGACTGCTAGATCTCGGGCTTCTTCGATGAGGTCGAGGGAGAGCCGCAACTCATCTTCGTTCCCAGCTCTCCAATCTTCCTCTCCGTTCGTGGCGGCCTTTACTCGTGGTGTCATGACCTCGAACTCTATGGGGATGACGGCCTCGCAGCCGTGAGAGAGCTTGAAAGGGGTCTCTCCCGTGGCGGTGTTGGGGGTAGTCCTTAAAGCCCACAGGACCGAGGGGAGTTGCTCCACCCAATTGCCCCTAAGGTTTTCCACCTTCTTCTTGAGTAAGTTCACGATAATCTTGTTTGCCGCCTCCACCTGCCCGTTGCTCCTGGGATGGTGTACGGATGCAAACCTGAGGTCTATCCCCAACTGGCCACAGAAACTGATGAACTCCTCGCTGGCAAATTGCGGGCCATTATCTGTGACTATGGCCTGCGGAAGCCCATGTCGACAGATGATCTCCCCCCACATGAAGTTGCGGATCACCTGGGAGGTGACCTTAGCCAGCGCCTTAACCTCCAACAACTTTGAGAAGTAGTCGATCATGACTAAGAGGAATCTCCTCTGCCCGCTGGCCTGGGGAAAGGGTCCCACCAGATCCATCCCCCATATGGCGAATGGCCAGGGCGCCGTGATACTCCTTAGCCTCTGAGCAGGCAAGAGCTGAAGTGGGGCGAACATCTGGCACTTCTGGCATTTCTTAGCGAAGGCCGCCGCATCTTTACTCAAGGTCGGCCAAAAGTACCCCTGCTTCATTATTCTTGCTTCCAACATCCTGCTCCCCGAGTGGCTGCCACACTCGCCGGAGTGAACTTCTTCCAAGATCCTCGGGACTTCATCTTCCGAGATGCATCGGGCCAAGAGGCCCGAGAGGGTCTTCCGATACAAATCCCCCTCATGGAGCACATAGTAGGCGGACTTGTACCGGAAGCGCCTTTGGTCTGGAACATCCTCCGGGAATTTCCCTGTTGCAAGGAAGGTAACGAAGGGATCCTTCCAAGAGGGTCGCTGCACTATTTCCATGAGTTCCCCCTCCTCGATCGAAGGACGGAACAGGTCTGTCAGGGTTCCTCCGGCTCGAGGACCGGCCTTGGCCAAGCGATCCGCTGGGGTGCTCTCCTCCCGAGGGATGTGCCTGATGGAGAAAGTCTTGAACGCTCCGATGAGTCTTCTCACTTTGGCTAAGTATCTTATGAGTGTAGGTTCCCTTGTCTCGAACTCTCCATTGATCTGAGAGGCTATTATCATCGAGTCGGTGAGGACCTCTACGCCATGGACTCCCAGTTCATGAGCCAGACGCAAGCCGGCGATCACTGCCTCATACTCCGCCTGGTTGTTGGTGATTGGGAAATGTATAACGAGTGTCTGCTCGATCTTCATCCCGTGGGGGCTCTCCAGCACCACCCCTCCTCCGAGAGAATTTTTACCCGAGGCCCCGTCAACCAGCAGCTTCCATGGAACATGACGAGGGGCTTGACCCTCCTCCATCTCGGCCACATAATCTGCCATGAAATCTTCCACTACCTGTGCCTTCATAGATAGTCGAGGGACGAAGGTGATATTGAACTCACTTAACTCTATTGACCACTTCGCGAGCCTCCCCGAGTGCTCTACTCCTTCGAAGATCTGGCGAAGGGGGTGATCAGTCACCACTTGGATTGAATGGGCCTGGAAGTATGGCCCGAGCTTTCTTGCCGCGACGACCAGAGCGAAGGCCAGCTTCTCTAAAATTGGGTACCTGAGTTCCGCCTCCCTCAAGACCCTACTTACGTAGTAGATGGGCAGCTGCTTCTTTCCTTCTTCCCGGACCAGGACGGAGCTTACATCCTCCGTCCCAACTCCGAGGTACAAGGCTAGGTCCTCCCCCTCCTTGGGGCCCTGGAGCAGCGGAGCCTGGGTGAGCTGCCTCTTCAAGGCCTGGAAGGCCTCCTCGCATTCCTTTGTCCACTCAAATTTTTGGTTCCCTCGTAACGTTTTGAAGAAGAGGGAACATTTCTCCCCGGCTCGGGAGAGAAACCTGCTCAACCCCGCGAGCTTTCCCGTCAAGCGCTGGACCTCCTTGGCATTCCGAGGCGATCCCAACTCCATGATGGCTTTGACCTTGTCCGGGTTAGGTTCTACCCCCGAAGGGGTGAGAAGGTATCCCAAGAACTTCCCCTTGCTGGCCCCGAACACACACTTCAGGGGGTTCAGGTGCATCCTGTACTTGCGTAGGGTGGCGAAGGTTTCCTCGAGGTCTCGGAGATGAATGCTCACGCTCTTGCTCTTCACCATGAGGTCATCTACGTAAACCTCTAAGTTCCTTCCTATTTGCTCCTTAAAAACCCGGTCCATCATTTTCTGGTAGGTTGCTCCTGCATTTTTCAGCCCAAAGGGCATCATCTTATAGCAGGAGCACCCCTCCCGGGTGATGAAAGAGACATCTTTGATATCCGGGGGGTGCATCCTGATCTGGTGATAACCTGAAAAAGCATCCAAAAAAACTCATCACAGAAAAACCGACGGCTGAGTCAACCAGCGCGTCGATCCGAGGCAGGGGATAACAATCCTTAGGGCAGACTTTGTTTAATAAAGAAAAGTCAATACACATACGCCAGCGACCATCGCCCTTTTTTACCATGACGACATTGGAGTCCCAGCCTGGATACTGGATCTCCGATACAAAACCTGCTTCAAGGAGCTTGGCCACCTCCTCGCGGATCGGTTCTTCGAGCTTGTCGGCGAAGGCCCTCCTTTTTTGTCGGATGGGGCGGGCTCCTGGCTCAATGTTGAGACGATGGCAAGCCACGTCCGCCTCGATGCCTGGCATGTCTGTCGCGCTCCATGCGAAGATGTCCACGTTCTTCTGGATGCACTCCAGCATCCTTACCCTGTCCTCCGGGCTGAGGCCCCCGCTAACACGCACCTTCTCCACCCTTCCTCCCTGGGTGATAACCTCCATCTCCACTACTTCCTCTGCCGCCTCAAGCCGAGCCGGCTCTTCCCATCTACCCCTCGCTTCTCCCCCCTCTACCCTGGCCTTCTCCTCTGCCTCACCTTCCTCCTCCATTGGTTCGACCTGCTCCTCCAGAGCTACCTCCATCTCCTTCCCTCGGGCACTGCCCTCTTCCTCTTCTCCCCTCTTCTTCACTCCTTCTCCTGGCCCCTCCGGCCTCCTCATCTCTTCATCCATCTTCTCAGCCTCCGCCATCCAAGAGATGGTGTTGACGGCAGTCACATAACACTGTCTGGCCACCTTTGCATCTCCCCGGATTCGGATCTGGACTCCTCCACTATGGAACTTCAAGACTGGTGGTATGATGAGGGCACACATCGGAAGGCGCTGATGAGGGAGCGCCCAAATATGGCATTGTAGCTGCTCGGAGCGTCAACTATGACGAACCGGCAGTTCCTCGGGACCCCTCCTAATGTTACCTGGAGGCCGACGCCTCCCTCAACCTCCTTTCTTTCTCCTGAGAAATCGAACAGTGGCCCATCAGAGGCCTGCACCCTCTTCTTCTCCACCTCCATCGCATCGAAAGCCTTTTTGAAGATAACATTCACCGAGCTCCCATTGTCTACCAGGATCCGAGAGACCGTGAAGTTTTCTATCGCCGTCTGGATCACCAGGGCGTCGCAGAACGGGTCCTCGTAACCGGGCATATCTTCCGAGGAGAAGGTGAGCTTCTCTGTGGGGGGTGTGGTCTGGGAAGTTGATGCGACGTCTCTTCGGAACATCGCCTGGAAGCTCCTTTTGCGAGAGGCCTCTATCCCAACCCCACCATGAATCACCCCGATTCCCCCCTGGCTCCTGTATCCGTCCTGTCCTCGCATCGGTCCTCTTCCGCCTCTGGGAGCACTTCCTCGATCCTGGCCTGCTGCCGCCGTGGCTGACCTCTCCCTCTCATCTCCAAGAATTCTGGGCAGGTGGCGGTCGCGTGACCTTCTTCTTGGTGAAAGTCACAATAGGGCAACGCCACCCTGTCCCCTCTTCCTGCTCTTCCTCTCCCTCCTCTGGCTCCTCTACCTCCTCTTCCTCGGCCTACTGCCATAGCTTGCTCCCTTGGGGGGTGAGGGGGTCTGGGGCCTTGCCTCCACCCCGGATTTATCCCCCCCGCCTCTCTTCCTTGGTACCCCCCTTCCTGACCTCTCGCTGGTCCTTCCTGGTGCATCCAGCCCAACCTGTTGTTGGGCTCTTGATACATCCAATTCTGAGGCGGTCTTTCGAGCCCCTGACCCCTGGGTTATTCTCGCCTTCTTCCTTCTTGCTGCCTCACCTCAGGCTCGCTCATCTTTGCCAACCTCTTGTAGAATTCTGGGTTGACCGCTTCCCCTTCTATCTCCTCCGCCGCACGCTCCATCAATTCCTCAAAGGAGAAGGGAGGTCTTCTCTTCAGGTCCATCTTGAAGAACCCATCTCACAACCCCATGATGAATGCCATCTTGAGGGCGAACCCTGGCACCTCCTGCACGAGGTGTATCTCTTCTTGAAATCTGTCCACATAGTGTGCCAGTGATTCCCCCTCCCTTTGCCTGATCTTGAAGAGAGCCTCTGCATCCTTCTTTCTCTTCTTCGACGTCGAGAAGCGCAGCCGGAAGCTCCGGCGCAGATCGTCGAACGCGTAGATGGAACCAACGGGGAGCTGGTGGAACCAGTCCCTAGCTTTCTCCTTCAAAGTGGTCGCGAAGAGTCGGCACTGAAAGGCATCCGTCATGGGCAGAATTGAAACCATGTCCTCAAACCATTGCAGGTGCACGACTGGGTCATCCTTGCCAGTATAATAGGACATCTCTGGCCACCGGAACCCCTCTGGCACTGGGGCCGAGAGGATCATCTCGCAAAAAGGGCTTCCTTCCCCTGCTTGGCGAGTGGTCCTCTCGCGCGGAACCAGCTCGCAGACCTCAGCACTCGTCGGGCTGCTAAACAGCTGCCGCCCGGGGAGATCTCGCGTGCTTCCTTCTGCTGGCACTTCCTTCCCAGGTCGCTGCCCCGGAGCATTCTCGCTGATCTGCTGGGGCGAAACCACGGGAGCTGCCGGCGTCTCGCACTCGCCTCTTCCTGCGAGAACCGTCTGCAGGACTTCTCGCTTGAACTTCTCGAACATCTCCAACCACTCCCCTGTCGCTGGTGACTGCGAGTGGCCCGAGTCAGAACCATTTCCCCCATCTCCTGTCATCCAACCTAGCTTGAGATTTTCCTTCACCGGCTACGGTCCACGCTCACCGCACCAAATATGTTGAAACCGGCAACCGGTCTCCTGAGATAGGACCCACTGGGGATTGTAGCCGACGCTTACTTCTCCCTCACTAAACTATCTGATTGGTGGATGAGAAAAATGGAATAGACCCAAGGCTGCAGCGAGGAGGTCCCGCCACACACCCGGAAGATCTTAGAGAGCTTCCCCTCCCAAACCAAAGCTCAGTCGGGCACCTTGGAGGGCACTAGCAGCCAACCAAGACTAGCCTAGAGGAGAGGACTCTCAAAAAATCTCTCTCCTCTAAGGTGCCCTTAAGGGTCTATTTGTAGATTTTTCTAGGCTGGTCTGCAAATAGCATGATTCCGCCTTTTAGTTTTACTAACCGCACCCCGAATTGGTCTGCTAATAGCCTAACTCTGCTGTTCTGAAGGGCTATTTGCAGCTCATAAGGGGCATCATGGTCATTTTCCCCTTGAAGACCTAGGGGGCGAATGGTCCGTGGGGCACCACTCGCCGAGCTCCCGCACTGCTGGGCGAATGCACACATTCCTGGGCGAGTGGTCCGCGAGGGCGTCACTCGCCGATTTTCTCCCTCTCGCCGATTTTCCCGGTCTCGTCAGTGGGCTTGAGGGGCCCACTCGGCGAATACGGGTTGTACACTATATCTGTGTTCCTATGTGTGATATCCTGGTTACTGTTCTTCTAGGGTTAATTGGAACTCATCAAATGTGGAATGGAACCAATCAACAGGAGAAGGTCCAAAACAAGTCAGATCGTGTTATCAAATGTGGAAGAACACTCTCCTCCAAGTTAAGGAAGACGAACCCGGATGAGGTTGTTAACATCAAATGTCGAATGAAACAACCAACCAGATTCGTACTCAGCAACCAAAGTATCAACGGAGCACAACATGCTAGATTTGACAAAGGAAAGAATCAAAACATTCAGACTAAAACTGGTGTCAAACCGCTTTGAGTCTCATTTCCCCCACTGTTTTAATTGAACGGTCTCGGGGCATTCCTTTTGTCAATGGATCAGCTAGATTATCCTTCGATCACACATCGACCAAAGTAATAATGCCTTGTTCTTTAAGATAATTCAATAGAGCGTGTCTCAGTCGTACATGTCGTCTCTTAGTGTTAAAGAGGACATTCTTAACAACTTGGACTGCTGCCTGATTATCACAGTACAGGCTTAAAGAGTTGATTTGAAGTCTAGACAAGGGAATGTCTAAGATCAAATTTCTGATCCAGTCTGCCTCTTCACCAGCTGAAGCTAAGGCAAACAACTCGGCTTCCATAGACGACAAAGCTATACAGGTCTGTCTCTTGGACTTCCAAGTAACTGCAGCGCCACCCATTGTGAATATAAATCTACTTATGGACTTGCTGTTTGTAACTTCTGAACACCAGGAGGCATCAAAGTACCCTTCCAAAGTAGGAGGGTGACCAGTGTAGCACAGAGCGTGATCTTTAGTACCTTTGAGATACTTCATCAGCCGGTGTAAGGCATCCCAATGCTCTTTTCCTGGACTACTAGTAAAGAGACTTAGCATGCTTACGGAGAAAGCAATGTCTGGTCTAGTGTAACTTGTGGCGTACATGAGACTTCCACTGATCTTTGAGTACTTGACTTAATCAATGCTTGTCCCTTCATTCGGACTTAGCTTGACGTTCAGATCAGTTGGTGTTTCAACGGGCCTACAATCTTTATAACCCCAGGTATTTAGAATCTGCTCTATGTAGTGAGCTTGACTTAGAGTGACACATCCCTTGTCTACTCTTACTTTCATACCTAGTAGGGTATCGACAGGACCAAGGTCCTTCATATCAAACGCTTTGGCGAGAGCGGACTTAATAACCCTCACGACAGCTAGGTCTGACCCCAGGATTAACATGTCATCCACATATAGGCATATGATGACTGTTTGGTTTGACATCGAGCGGTAATAGAGACACTTGTCTGAGAGACTGGACTGAAATCCAAAGCTCTTTACCACTTGATCAAACTTCATGTGCCACATCTTAGGTGCTTGTTTAAGCCCATAGATAGATTTATCGAGTTTGCACACTTTATCCTTTAGATCTGTATGGACATAACCTTCAGGTTGTGCCATATAGATCTCTTCATTTAGCTCTCCATTCAAAAAGGCTGTTCTCACGTCCATCTGATGGACTATGAAGTTCTCGATAGAGGCTAAGGCTAAAAGAATTCTAATAGTGGATAGGTGACAGACAGGTGAATAGACATCAAAGTAGTCAATTCCCCCCTATTGTTTATAACCCTTAGCGACTAGACGTGCTTTGTATCTGGTTATAGACCCATCACTGTGCAACTTCTTCTTTAAAACCCACTTGCATCCCAGGACTTTAGCACATTTCGGTAGGTCCACTAGATGTCAGGTATTGTTTTGTAGCAGCGAGTTCATCTCATCATCGATAGCTTCTGCCCACATTAACGCATCTCTCGATCTCATCGCTTCCTGATAGGAGAATGGATCTTCCTCTAAGTGGTAGGTGACGAAGTTCTCACCAAAATCCTTAGGGATTCTATCTCTTGTAGATACTCTAAGAGGAACAGGTTCTACCTCTAAAGGTTGGGGAGCAGTGCCAGAGGGGCCAGCTTCAGGTTCTACAGTAGATTTTGAGATCATGTTAGTAGATCCAGGGACGGTCAGGCCATGATCTTTGATAAATTTATGTTCAAGGAAGATAACATCTCTAGACTCTATCACTGAATTAGTGGATATAGATCCAGAAACCGGTCAGATGCACTGTCTTATGCACTACCTAGATAGACACAGGTTGTCGTTCTAGGTCCCACCTTATGTCTTTTAAGGTCTTGTATACGCACATAGGCGATACAACCCCAAGTCTTAAGAGTGTCATATCTACAAGGATGACCGTGCCACAACTCATAAGGAGTAGAACTGAGCTTTGAGTGAGACACTCTATTCAGAATGTGATTTGCAGTAATGACTGCTTCCCCCCAGAAGGAAATGGGCATGCCAGCGGTTAGGAGCATAGAATTCAACATCTCTGTCAAAGTTCTATTCTTACACTCAACAACGCCATTTGATTGAGATGAGTAAGGAGCTGTAGTTTCAAGGATTATGCCCTCAGTGGCGCAAAACTCCCTAAACCTAGTTGCAGTGTATTCTCCTCCTCGATCACTTCTAAGTCTCCTAATCTTTAAATTTAACTGGTTTTCTACCCGAGATGTGAAGATTTTGAAGGTCTCGATTGTCTCATCTTTCGATTTCAATAGGTAGACATGACAAAATCTAGAGAAATCGTCAATGAAGGTAATTCGATACGGTCTTGTAAGGGTTTCTAAAAGTTCAATACAGTCACATAGGTCGGAATGAATCAATTCCAAAAGTTGTGTGATCCTAGAAACGGTCTTGTAAGGGTTTCTAGTTATTTTGGTCTGGGCACAAACCTCACACCTATCAAATCGAATAGAGAAATCTAACGGAATGTTGTGACTCTTAGCTAGATCACGCAACTTCCTGTAGTGAACATGTCCAAGTCTATTGTGAAGTAGCTTTGGATCTAACAGAGACGAACTCACTTGATTTATGCACTCATTTTCTAGGCTAAGTCTATATATTCCATTGATTAGGTAAGCGCAATCAAAGTAATGTGAATTAACAGTTAGTGTTATTCTACCGCTTATGGTTGTAAAGGACATTCCGGACTTATCTAGCAAACTCATAGAAATTAAATTCTTAGTTAAATTTGGAACTAATTTAACATTTTGCAAAATTAAAATTTTACCTGAAGAGAGGACGAGCTGGGCCATCCCAGCATGAGTAACGACTATCTCTCTCCTCCATTGCAGTTCTCTACTCGGTCTCGGACTGCTCTGACATCAGTGAGAAGACCTCTGTCATTCGTTACATGACAAGTGGCACCGCTGTCCAGCCACCACTCAGAAGACGCATTGCGGTGACTGCTTCCGATCATAGCCACAAAGGACTTGGGATCAAAGGTGTCGACCACCATGTGTGCCGCCTGTTGTGGAGCTTCATCCTTCTACTTTTTTGGACCCCTACAGTCAGCGGACCAGTGACCCCACTTGCCGCAGTTGTGGCATTTACCCTTCTTCCTTTTGAGACAAGGTTTCTTGAGCGCCAACTGGGCAGGGGTGTCACCCTTAGGTGTCGGGGGCTTTCGAGGAGGCTTATTAGGTCGAGAAACGAAGTTGACAGCCTGTGGAGGCTGAGCAACCTGCTCCGCGCTCTTTCCAGAGATGTTCTGGTCCTCTATGTGAATGAACCTTTTGAGTTCATCCAGAGTAATCTTCTCCTTCCACCTGTGCATCTCTGTCTTGAAGGTCAGCCACTCTGCAGGTAGCGTGCTCAGAATCAAGTACATGAACAGATTATCGTGCATCTTCGATTGATCGTCCTCCAGCTTGTTGCGCAAGTTCTCCAGCTCTATGATCTGGGAGGTGATCGGCAGGTTCGCTTTAAGACAGAAGTTGAAGAACTTCTCCCCAATGAGTGATTTGGACAACACCTCCTCCTTCTGGAAGTGCACGTTGAGATGATCCCAGATCTCCTTTGCGGTCTTGTAGGCGTGGTAGGTCAGTACGAGGATTGAGGGAATTCAACAGGTAGTCCATGCAGAAGTCCTCATCCTTGTTCCACTGATATTCGTCTACGCCCTCGCCAGAAGACGCAAAGTCGCTCTGAACTGTGTAGAAGATATCGCGTTCCTTCATTCCTGGCTGGACTTGTATTTTCCAACTGAGGAAATCAGACGCGTCGAACGACTGCAGCTTGGTGACGTCGAGCGCACTTTTCTTCGACGTCACACAGAAATCTAAAAACAGAAAACTGAAACAAAATCACCTGATTCGCGCGGTGCCGATCCGGTGTCTTTAGATCCAATCCAGTATTGATTATCGCTCCTACAATCAGGCTGAGACCACAGTCACCAAGAACGGATCCTTGATGAAAAGTGTTTGTTCCTTGATCTGAAAAATCGGCCACAAAAGAGGTGGTCGGATCTGAAGGAGATGGCCAGATCTGAAGTCCAAGCGTAAAAAACTTCTGCCTCTTCAAAAAATAGATCCACGGGAGCAGAACACTGGATCTGGATTATGCCTCGAACAAAGTAGAACACCCAGATCTTCTGGATTTGACGAAATTAATTCCTGGATCTGGATTAATTCTTCTCTTCAGGAAACACTGGCGACAAAGGAACGCGAGATCTGGGAAGAAACTTCCGATCTTCAAGAGCAGCCCTCCTTAGCAAATCTGGCGAGATCCAACCAGCGGGATCGGCGATGACTTCTTCAGGAAGAAAGATCGGCGATGGCTTCTTCACGATCCGCGATGGGAAACGCGGTATCTGGGGTCTCGTCCTCCATAGAGGAACTCTAGGCGACGATCGAAAGAAGAAGAAGGGCAGCCACAAACTCGATGCCATATCTGGAACATGAGCGATCCTTCTCTTCGAACAGATGCAGATCCGGAAGAAAAAACCGGATCGCGTTCTCCTTTGCGATCGAACGCCGAGCAGTGAAAGATCGCGAGCGGGAAAGACCTTGATGCAGATTCCAGAACCAGCGCCAAGGAGGATCGCGATCAGCGGCAGAAAATCGCAAAAACGAAGAACTGCGCACAAAATCGCACGGGAGCGGAAGAAATCGCGAGCGGCGGAAGAGAGAGCGGAAACCCTAACTCCTATCTTGAGAATGTTGAGGCTCCGCTCAAGATAGTCCACTAAGGCTCATCAAGTGTGGAATGACCTTATATAGTATCTTCAGCGTAGAGCCTAACCCTAGTAACACGGAACCCGTTGGGTCGTTCCAAGTCGGTCCTGATACGCGCGAACATATTAATAATAATAAACCTAACATCACGGGTGCTATTATACCAGCAATCCTTTAAAAATAATGTATTAATTTGTAGATTTTAGGGGTGCTATTAACATTGCTCTTTTTATATTAATTCAAAATTTGTTTTTTATACCGAAAAATAATATTGCTATGTTTATTTTATATTTAGATATATTGCAAAAAAAAAATTCATTAAAAATATAGACATAATATAATAAAAATGCCGCGTGGACATAATTTTTGTTTATTGTTGATTAATTTTTTGTGATAAATTAGTACTCTGTTGACACATTTTTTTGCCATTTATCTGATTCAACGTGAAGGGCTGTGATCTAATCCACGGGAAACCAGAAATCAAAATGATTTTGAAAACCTAAAAAGTATAAATGGAACAGCTGGAATGACCTAGCAACATTTCGTGGTAGATACTGTTACTAATACATGTGACGAATAAGGACCACGTATTAAGGCGATTTATGTTCACACTATAAATTTGGCTATTCGCAACTATTTGATATCCGCACTACATTTTTTTCCAAAAATATATCCGCAAACAAAAATGATATCTGTTGGTTGGGGGCATTTTTGGTCATTTTTGGGTTTGTCCTAATTTCGCTTATAAATAAGAGGCGTTAGAGCTCTTTTATGTGTTGAGTTGTAATTTGTATTGACCTGTCTTTTTCTCCCCCACCGGTGATAGTGAATAGTCCCTCCCATAGTCGTAGACTCTCCTCGCCGAACCACGTAAATCACATCGTGTTCACTTAGTTTGTGGTTGTGTGATTTTATTTTCCGCATTGTTCGCACAACAAGTGGTATGAGAGCTAGGTTGCGGTGCGATTTTGTTTAAGGCAGCTGCATGGGAACGGAAAAGAAATTCAGAATTTTGTTCAATTTTTGTTGAGGCTGCGTCGCTCCAGTCGGAAAGGGAGGGCTTCTCGTTCCTCCTAAACTCTGTGCAGGTGGCGCAAATTGCAAGTGTTTTCATTTTTGTTTCCGTGCGGCTCAGATGGCGAAAATAAACAGGGGAGGCGCCGGATCTCCTGTTTGGACGAGAGCTCTTCTGCTTGCAAGGGGGCGGCGCTCGGAGGAGGGTCATCTGCCTCCTACGCTTTGTTTGATAGTTTTTGTTTTGTTTTCTCTGCTTGGCAAAGACGAGGCACGGGAAAAAATGATTAAAAAAAGGAAGGTTTTTCATTTTTCCCCGTATATTGAAATTGTGCGGGTTTAAATACCCGCCCCACCCGAATGCCTTCATTTCAAAAATTTCGAGCCCACGGTAGAAACCCTCACCACGCGAAAATTTTCACCTTCCGCGAAACTCTTACTGCTCGTCGAAACCCACATTGTTGTTCTTTGCCGCCGCCGGAGCCCGTCTCCCACGGAATATTTAGGGCCCGGACTTCTCTCCCTCCACAATTATTTCTATCATTATTCAGCTGTAAGTGCTGCGTTCTATTTTTTTTTTCTTATGTTAAAATGTGCATTGTTTTGGTATGGGTACAGTAGGATTCGCCATCCACCGTCGTTGGTGGAGGACACTGAATTCCTGTTGTTTTTGCCTCAGTTACCATGTAAATCCGGCCGAAGTTTTGCATAACCGGCCGGCTGTCCACTTGTGAGAGTTTGTTTACCTCCTCTAATAAGTAACCTAAGGGCTTGAAGATCTGCACCGAACCTTTCATATCTATACAAAACCTTTCATATGTATACAAAACAAAATTTGAGAACTATATGTATGCTCAAAATCCTCTTGTAATCCAATGTTTTTATAAGCTATGTACTTCAATTTTTTGGGAGTTTAGGCAGGCGGTGCTATAACAGAGCATGCTCAACATTTGGCCTTAACAAACATAACTGAAGCACTCAAATGTTCTGACTGGACAACCAGGAAAGCTGATTCATTGGGGCATTATTAATTGGTTGGATTAGCATTTGGACATCTGAAAACCTCATGCATTTGTTCCCTTGAATCATGTCGTTTTGACAACGAGTGAATGCTTCTACATTTAGTTGGAATTTCAGTATCTTTTTTAATGTTTTAGATTGATTTATCTTAATTTTTTTCCAGGTGAAACCTGTCAGGGATACTGTTGTTTATGCTTTAAAATGCTAAAAAGCTCTTTCAAAAACTGTTGCATGTGCCCCAGCTGAAGTTCAATCATCTTCCAAATGTTTAAATAAATTTTAAAATTGATGAATTTAGTATCAGAAGATCTGGAATACTTTTCACAAGGATGAGTAAGAAATAATCTTTTGTTACTCATTCTACCGCCAAGAATGAATACTACTTAATTGCCCTCAGGGTCCGTTCGTTTCACAGACATTGATATTGAAGTATTGGCTTTCAATCCAATATCAATATACACGAGAAATGACATTGAGTTTAAATCCAATTCTTTTGTTCGTCTGTATGATGATTTTCTGTCATAATAATTGATATTCATTATTTTTTACTATTCGTTTGCAGAAAAGCTTTCTTTCATAAGAATTGACATTCATCAATGTTGAGCTTCTTAGCTTTTTTCTGCAAATTATCATAAGCAATAACGCGTTTTTTAGCCTGGTGCGCGACTTTTTCGACCGGGCACGTTTTTAACGCCCGGGCGCATTTTTTCGCCCGTGCGCGATTTTTTCACCCGGGCGCGATTTTCTCGCCCGTAAGTGTTTTTTTCGCCGGGGCGCGTTTTTTTCGTCCGGGCGCGTTTTTTTCGCACGGGCGCATTTTTTTCGCACGAGCGAGAATTTTTCGTGCGGGCGCGTTTTTTTCGCCTGATTGCGCTTTTTTCGCTCGGACACATTTTTTTCGCCCGGGCGCGAAAAAAACACGCCAGTGCGAAAAGGCGCGATTTTTTCGCGAAAAAAAACATGCTCGGGCGAAAAAAATGCCCCCGGTCGAAAAAATCGCGCCCGGGCGAAAAAAATGCGTCCGGGGGAAAAAACGCGTCCAGGCGCAAAAATGCGTCAGGGCGAAAAAAGCGTCCGGCCTAAAAAAACGCGGTTGGGCGAAAAAATCGCGTCTCGGCAAAAATATCGCACCGGGGCGAAAAAATGCGTCCGGGCAAAAAAACCGCGTACAGGCGAAATAAACGCGCCCATGGGAAAAAATTGTGCACGGGTGAAAAAAAACACGTCTGGGCGAAAAAATCGCGCCCGGGCGAAACAAATGCGCGCCCGTGCAAAACAAATGCGCGCCCGGGCGAAAAATCGCACCCGGAAGAAAGAAACGCGCCCGGGCGAGTCAACTGTCCCGGGCGAGAAAATCGCGCCCGGGCAAAAAAACGTGCCCGGCCGAAAAAAACACGCCCGGGCGAAAAAAAATGCGGCCTGGTGAAAATATCGCCCCCAGGCGAAAATATCGCGCCCGGGTGAAATTATCGCGCCTGGGCAAAAAAATCGTGTTCGGCCAGAAAAATCGTATCTGGACGGAAAAATTGTGTCCGGGCGAAGAAATTGCGTTTGGGCGAAATTTCCGCGTCCTCGCAAAAAAATCACGTAGGAAGCCAAAAAATAGCGTACGGGCAAAAAAATCACGTACGGGCAAAAAATGCGCATTCGGGCCAACAAAATTTGATATCCTTTTGGAAAGTCGAAGTTGGCGATCTCAATATCCGCCCCTGGAGATAAACATTGGATCGATATGTTTTTAGGTTATGGTGAATATCGTCGATTTTTCACCAGAAAGCTAATTCCACTCTACAATTGTTGGTACGAACAACAGAAATGATTTTCATATTCTCAAAGTCAATACTTCAATATCAATGTCTGTGAAATGAACGGACCCTTATGATTTTCAAACTCAGTTGGTTCAAAATCCTCTTAGTCTATTTTTATGTCTCCAAATCACCTCCATATACATCTGCTAAAAAGTAAAGTTCCTTATAAGTTATAAAGAACCAAAATGACAATTGGATTTGTGCTCTTAGGTTCATATATTTATTTTTCATAATTTATCTAAATAATTCCCCTAAGCATATTTCATGCTGTTTGAAACTTGAAATATTTTACAAATATGAAATATTTATATTGAAATTAATTTTCATCGCTGATTGCAAGTATCGTGACCTAAGACTGACTTTCCATACGCAACTACAGAAGCCTTCAAAATAATAAGATTGTAGTTGCATTTTGCAGATGGAAGGAAGTTTGTTAGAAAATTGGACATTTACACACATATTGTAGGGAAAGATTCGATCACATTGTTTCCCTCATTCAATCGAATCCGCAAATTAACGATCCCATACCATCACAAGCAACACCTTCGTCGCCACATATTACCCTTGTCCCCCAGACAGTGTAAGATCCCTTTTTTTCTTTCATTTCAGGGTCTTACCGCCCAGAACTGCCGTCTTACAGTGGAACCAACTCACGGGATGGTCACCACCACAATACGCCGATCCTGCCGGCTTATCATTCATTCAGGTCAACTACATAAATAATTAAAGAGAACATGTCTACAACAATCACATAATCATTAAGATATTAAATGTGTGTCCAAATGAGATAATAATGTAATAAGTACTGAATAAGGAAACGCTAAAGATAAAAGGGCATCAGCACGATACATCATGCTTTCTTGGCCTCTCTCTTGGCAAAGATAAAACACTATAATCACTGACGCGGACTAGTGCTTTCAAGAATGTATAACTCTCTGCTCTGCCCTGGGTAGATGTGAAGAGTGGGTATCGGGGGAGGGTCACTCTCCGCAGCTGCCGAGAGACCAAGTACAGGTCTAGCCACCGTTTCTTGTTCCTCCCCCTGGTTGAGGGTCTGCTCCCCCTGGCGATCATGTTTGTTATGCCACAATCGACCGTCAGTCTATAAGACTCAACGGGTTCCTCACCGCCTCCACACGCGACTCTTAGGCACCGTGCGAGAGGAGGAAGCCGAGGACAACAAGGGCTAAAAAGACAAGCTGATGACATGAAACTAGCTAACAAGTATATTTATGAATAAAACAATTTATCTCTAGCAGTTTCTAGAAGTAAGCCATATGTACAAAAGTAAGTCATAAGCACAATCCAAGAGTTCACAAGTTCCAACAACTGTATAATGAAACATCAAGCCATAACATTCATAGTAAAAGTATCTGAAAGAGAGCAATTCTATATAAAGAGAACAACTATAAATGTAACCTTAACTTATATGTATACACTCACAAACACATAAGTTAAGGGATCTGGTACTAAGGTAAACTCATCGTATAAAAGAGCTCATACTAATTTATACGATTAGGTCTTGTTTATGTAATAATGCTATGCTATGTAATACAGTGATGCAACTCACCCACTCGACTCTGTACGTACAGACCTTTTGTTAGTTCCCTCTGTTCGAGGATGACAACTTAGGTACCCTATTGAGGCAAACGAGGGCAGTGGATCGGGCATGTCCACTTCTAGGATCTTCTCAAAAAACCTGTCGGCCTAGACCTTTTGTACGCCCCTGAAGAACACACCAGGGTATCCACGCACTAGTTGGTAAGCACACCTCTATTATGATTTGCGCAGCCTCCAGCTCGCCAGACTATCTAGTCATCCTTGGATAACACTGAGCCTACCGCTCGCAGGACTATCTAGTCCTTGTACCATTTCGCCCCAAATTTGGGATGAGGTTTACTTATCGAGTTCTCCTACTTACTACTCTTGTCTATCGTTTAGTTATACTTAAAAGTTTAGGTGAATCCTGAACTTCCCGAGGTCTACCCGGTGAAGGGCTCTCACCGGTACTAGGGAATGCGATGGTGGCTGAATCCCAAATCCCCCTTTCCAGGATATTTAATATTATTGGTAACTACCCATTCTTTACCGTAATACCTCTCATGTTGTGTTGTGTTATAAGGGTGTTTTTAACTACATGGACAGGGAAGCGACAGAGCTCAATTGAGCACCCGTCCTTGCCTTGCTTTGTAGTGGGCTATCTCTCCTGACCTTTCTTAAACATTATCTACAAGTTACCGTAGACCTTCCCCCTCCCTTTTTAAAACATAGCTTGACTTATAAAATCCCGATTTAATAATTTTACTAATTGCACCCCAACCTCTACTACTAGTGTATTCCACTACTGGTTGACTCATCAATCAACTATGCACATGAAAATACCCAAGGGTTAGCATCTCCAGGTGTGATGAATAGAAGGGAGGGGTCTAAATCTAAAATTCCAATTTTTACTATTCGCAACCCGACGGTCTTTAATCAAACTCACATGCCCCAAAGAGGTGACTATATGAATTCCAATTAAGAATGAGTCGATTCTAGTTCCAGGAGTTGTAGGGTTACCCATATTCAGATTTCCAATTTTGTTTCACCGAGCACAAGTATTTGGGCCTACTTAATTAATTCTTATAAACCTAACGAGACTAGATTTGAACAAGAGGTAGACCTTGTCACCTACTAATAATTCCAAGAAAACTTCCAGATGTTCATAAAGCTATCAAAAGTCTAGGTATAACATTCCAGTGTCAATAATTCAAGATATCAATTTTTTAAGTTATAACTCCAAACTCTACATTGTGAATGAAGTACCAAATATATATAATCATAAATTCCATAAAAATTACCAGAGGTTCATAATATTATCAAAGTTTATTTCCAGATTTCTATAGTATTCCAGTGTCAATAATTCAAGGTATGAATTTTCTAAGTTATAACTCCAAACTCTACACTGTGAATGAAGTACCAAATATATATAATCACAAATTCCATAAAAAGTACCAGAGGTTCATAATATTATCACCTGTTTATGTCCAGATTTCTATAACATTCCAATGTCAATAATTCAAGATATGAATTTTCTAAGTTATAACTCCAAACTCTACATTGTGAATGAAGTACCAAATATATATAATCATAAATTCCATAAAAATTACCAGAGGTTCATAATCTTATCAAAAGTTTAAGTCTAGATATCAATAGCATTTCGGTGTCAATAATTCAAGATATGAATTTTCTAAGTTATAACTCCAAACTCTACATGGTGAATGAAGTACCAAATATATATAATCATAAATTCCATAAAAATTACTAGAGGTTTATAACAAAATTTCGTTACTAAATATAGCTATTAGTAACAAAAAAATTCTTCGTTACAATTAAGTCCTTACTAAAAGTGTATTTTATTGTAGTGTCTGGGGCATTTTGCAGGCCAATTTCTGGCAGCTCCTGGGGGTTCTGGAGAAACCCTCCCTCTACCACCATCACCCGACCTAGGGCTTCCATTTGGCGATGGCCGTTTGGCCTGAGATGGTCGGAGTAGCCCTCCGACATCTTGCATTTTTGGCCCAGAACATCAAAAGATGGCGATGGTGATACAGCATTACCGCCAAGGATTTCAGAGAGGAAGAAAGGGGGAGAACTAACACAGGTGGAGGAGGAGAGAACCCGACATGATTGCGAGTGGTAGCCCTGGTGTTCCTCTTGGGTGCCATTAGAGCTTTTCCTCCGAGTTCCTGGCAATGTCCGTCCAACTAAGCACAATTCCTTCAGCTGACTGAGGGCTTCTTCTCTTCTCTCGATTCTAAAGCTGGTGGTGTGGGTGATTTGGTTTGGGGGAGTGTATATGGCTAGCTTCCATTAATCGGCGATCTCCCTTATGTTTCCACCTCCTGAGCCAAGCCAACCACAACCCTCCATCTCATCAGGAAATCGCTCCTGAGTTCAAATTTCAGCAAGGGGAGAGAAGATCTTAACTTACTTGAGTTAATATGAGGGGCCATTAATGGTGGCCAACAAGTGGAGTTGAGCTCTCTGTCCTCCCCCTCTCAATGGCTGCCAACTCAGCCCAATTGCAGCTGGAATTCTTGGGGATGTTGAGAGCTATCCAGGAAAGAGGGAGTGGTGGCCAAGTGGCCACTACCCCATGAATTCCTCCTTGGGGGTGGCCGGCCACCACCATTGATGAGCCACCTCCATGGGACCAATGCCTCTTAGGCAATTTCAGCCCTAGTGAGCTTGATTAGGTGGGGTTGAGCCTAATGGCTCTAGGGTTGGGCTAAGTCCAATGAGTTTGAGTTTGGGTTTGGGCTCACTTGACCCAAATAGGCCAAATTGGGACTTTTGAGTTTGGGATTGACTCAATCCACCTCAACCAATGTGGCTGACCCACATTGGTGGCTTAGACCTTAGTGTTCCTAATCCAAGGGGAATTAGGTTATGGTGGGGTCATTTGAGGTTTAATTACATATTTAGGGCTTTAAGGGCAATTTGGGGGTTTTGGTGTTTTTTCCCTAATCTTCCGAAATTGAATGTACACCTTGGTTCATTTAGGTCTCATATACTCCCCTTAGGGCTTAGGAGAGGTTGTGCTTGGTCAATTTGGCCAATTGAGGGCTAATTGAACCATATAAGGCAAAGCTGTAATTTGGGGCGATTTAGTAATTTTGCCTAATTTCCCAAAATTGGTGTATCTCAAGGGTCCGATGTGGACCTATTAGGCTCCCTTAGTGATCTTGGAAGGGATAAGGGTGATCAATTTGATCACATATGACCAATTGAAGGTCAAATTGGGGATTTTTGGTAATTGATCTAATTTCTCAAAATTGGTCCACCCCAATGGGTCAATGTTGTCCCACTAGTCTCTCCTAATGGTCATAGAGGGTTGTGTGTAGCTGATTGAAGTTCAATTGAGGGAATTAGGTCAAATTGGGGCTTTCTGGTAATTTGGCCTAATTTCCCAAAATTGACCAATTCCAATGGGTCCATTTTGTCTCATTAGTCTACCCTAGTGTTTAGCAAGGGTGTGGTGTGGTCAATTTCATCATACTCAGGATAATTGACCTATATTAGAGTGAAGTATGTCAAATTGGGCGTTTATATGTAACTTGACCTACCCAAGTCAAAGGCTCCTATAGTGATCAAGGGACATCCTTTTGGTTTATGGAACCATCCACGCCACCTAACAAGCTTTAATTTAGCTTAGGGGTTTTCCTCATGGTTATAGGTGATGCATAAGGTGCTTTAGTCTTTTTTGGGTTACACTTGAATTCTCCTTAAATTGGGATGCCCCATGGTGGCTAAGTGTGCACACCATGGTGTTCTCCTCTCATTCAACTTGTCACTAAGGTACCCTTAGTCACTTATCATATTTTTGTAATGACAAAAATTTCCTAGAGGTCTAGTAGTTTCGGGGATGTTACACACAGTTATTTTCCACCCACAAATACCATGTAGTATGTATTGATGAATCTACCTCGGAATCAAAAGGGTCTAAGAGGAAACATGCACAGTTGAACGATGAAGAAAATATTCACTCGGAGATCCAATTTCCTGGCAGGAACTATCTTTCAGCCGCAGCTAGATCGTTGATAGATTTCACATTGTCGTGTTATTCCAGAGGGTAAGTTGAATACCTATTTGAATTGAGTCATTTAAACTATTACTTGCACTTATACAACCTTACTGACGCGACTTAGTAATCCAAAGTAGAAATATTGACATGTCACGATCCGCGATTGAGGATCTCCTAGCAGAAGGATGGCTATGTGATACAAATATGGATGCATTTGTCGTTGTTCTGAGCAGTCGTAGGACTACCTCACCTAAAATCTGGAAGACTTTTCTGTATGTGTCTCCTAATTATGCGGTTGCATTTTATAATTCCTGTTTCAATTTACTCAAAGTTGTTACCAAATATTTAATTAATTATTGTCATCGCTACTTATTTGCAATATTATAAGAGTCGTGTTGTGACGATCCAACACTTGGTATCTCACCTAACACCATCGAATGTACAAGTTGTTGAAATCATACTGATGCCAGTACACCTGGCCACTGGGCATTATTAATAGGTAGTATGAAGGAGCATATTTGGTATTTCTATGATTCATTGTTGAAACCTACACACCATGAAAAGCTTCAATCATTGGTATACTCAATCGCCATTGTGCTTTGATTTTTTGTAAATTTGTTGCCTAATGATTTTGTTTGTTTGTGTAGATAACAGATCTCTATGGCGATGTCAGGGAAGCTATACCTAATTGTTTGTCTGGGTGACACATGTCATACGTGCATTCAACTCCGACTCAAGGGAACGGCCACGATTGAGGCATCTTCGTCTTGATGTATATGGAGGAATCACAAACACAAAAAAGATCACGTGGGCTGAGTGTCAGGATTGGCAAAAAAAATGCCAAGATTCAAAGCGGAGATCGCTTATGACATGCTGAAATGTATATTGTGTTGATTAATTCTGAACATTCGCATTTCAATAGTACTTATTGACTTTCACCATAGGATTCCATTAGTTCATTAATCATGTTCCATTGATGTTGAATCATCTACCATTTTTTGGTTTCATTATTGAAGAATAACTGTAGCTTTTCTTTTCAACGTTGTGGCACAAATCTATTCATTTTACCATCTCTTTTGATATCATTGATATTGTTTAATAATATATATTGTTCAAAACCACTTTATAATAAAAGTCTTTTGCGAATGAAGCTGATAAAGGACTACAATTACAATAAAACATAAAATTAATTATTACGATCACCACTTAAGTATATCAGGCACACTCCGAAAATCAACCGGCACAACCCATGATAATTCATCATTTACATCAAAACATGTATGATCGGCCATTGATGTAGAACCTCCTTCTAAAGTGGAGCTCTCAATGATATTGTACTCCTCTTGGTCTAGTTTATACTTTACAGTTGCAGACATTTTCTCTCTGGCGTTAACTTTCCTCCCTGTATCAAACGAAAATTGATTAGCCATTACAACAGTACAAATAAGAGCACTTAAATTTAAAAAAAAAAGTAAAGGAGAACTTATACTTTGTTTCTTTAACAATTTCACGAAATAAATTTTTAGCCTTGCGTTCGATAAATTTTTAGCCGCAGGATCTCCAAGTTCATCTTCCTTTTTGATATTGTTGTCGACGAAACCTTTCTTCGATCTCTCATCCTTCTCAACAAATTCTTCTGCACTATTCCTTGGCAAGTTTACAATTCTCAATACGTTTTGTTAAATCATACCAGAATCAGATAAGGTGGTTTCTAAACACAAAATTGAACTGCGAGTCATTCATGCATGTGCTCTTGGATAAGTAAATCCCCTGCATGGCCATGAGAGTGAATCTCTTTAGCATGTATTTACTGTGAATTCGCTTCACATTCTTTGAGTTGTATACTCGTAAAATGTGTTTATAGAAGAGTCCCTTGGTTTCAAATCCCTTGCAAGAGCATTCAACATTAAATGTTGTGGAATCAACTTTAATGATCCATTGCTTATCATTGTCTCCCCCATCACAATGATTTGTGACATAAAGAATGTGGTTGTCACTGTATCAAAATTCATCTACAATACTTACATTTAAAGCACCATCCATATAAGTTTGTTCAAAGATAGAGAACATTTTCCGAGTATAAACTTTGGAAGCTTGTTTTAGCAAAAGACAGTTTTTAAACTTTAATGTAATACTACCTTGTTTGCACCGAAAGTCCTCGCAATGCTCGGATGGGCTCCAAGATGAAATCATCTTCTCCATACCCTTATAACACTCAACTAAAGAACTAGAAGCTTTCGAACATCCATGTAAAATATTGTTTGCGGATTCATTTCTTTGAGTGGATTAAATCCCAAGGTCTATGCTTTCCTTATTAAAGGTCATTGACCGCCTATTTATGATCTTGTACATATCACACAACCATCTGTTCCTCCAAATTTCCCCTTGAAATCATTGAAATCCAATGACCGTCAAATTTCGGTGTCGCAATTGCTCATGCATTGATAAAATAAAGCTCAAACAGATTATTTTGGCTGAAGGCTGGAACCTTCGAAGGTGCTTTTTTAGATATATGCCACTAACATAGACGGTGCCAGCTATCATTAAAAACTCTAGCGATAGCAACCTCCATCGCTTGATATTGGTCATTAAATATAGCATACGGTTGTTTGTCGCCAACGAATCTCAAGAAGGCCTCGAATACCCAGTAAAATGAATCAATTGTTTCTTCCGCTACGAAGGCGCCACCAAGGAAAGCATTATGTCAGTGATGATTCACCACGATGAACGGAGCACAAGCTAAATAATATTTATTGAGCTGATATGTGGTATCAAATATAAATACATCTTTGAAGCAATCATAGTTTATTTCCTATATTTATCCATCTAGATAAAACTCGTAAGCTTGTTGAACTCGTCTGTTTGCACATCATACAAGAACATGTTATATCATTCCTTTGTTGTTCCTTCAATAGCTTCAATAAAGTAGAGGAGTCACCACTATTTATAAGTGCTGCCCTTTCCCTTTGAACATAATTGTACGCATAGCCCTTACAAAAACCAATATTTTCATAACCACTAACCTCCTCGGCTAGGAAATTGTGCGCGTCAAGCGTTCTAATGCCAGCTCCAGTCATGTTCTTTAGTAGACTAGCTTGAACCTTGGATATTTTTCGGTGCGACCTCAGCAAATGACTTTCATTTTCCACATCAAGTGGGCGATTGTGCTCCTCCATGAACTTGGATAATGTCTAATTCTTACCCTCTTTATCAACGTTGAAATGTAAACAGACCAAACATCCAGTTCTAGTATCTACTTTGTCGTACTTTATCTGACCTTTTGACTTTGGTGTGGATCGCTTAAGACCGGATTTTGAAGATGTTTATTCTCCCGCCTTAATAATTCGAGTTTGTGTCCAGTACAACACATGTTTGAGCGCTAAAGCCCATTTTACGCGCATACTCGCACTACATTGTACTACCCCCGTGCTTGTCGAGTGGGGTTATCAAGCCATCAGGTGATCTAGAGTGAGACTAGGCTTTGACGAGTTAGTCGGGCGAGTGGCGGGTCCCAGCTCGCACTCACCTCTAGCGGGCACTCGCTCCCAGCTGAGTGCGAGTGGCAAGCCCCATCTCTACTGGGCACTCGCCACTCTGGCGAGTCAGCTTAGAGTAGCCAGGTACTCGCCACTCCGACGAGTCAGCTTAGAGTAGCCTGGACTCGCTTGTTTGGTTGGTGGTCAATTTTTCCCAGGTGATCCCATTTTGTTCTGCAGTTAGCCATTCCAAATAGCGGGATTCCGCTGTTAGCAGACCAATTTGGGTTGCTTTTAGTAAAACCAAGAGGCAAGATTTAGCTATCCGCAGACCATTTTAAGAAAACTCTAAATAGACCCCCAAGGGCACCTTTGGAGAGGATCTCTCACTTGTTTCACTCTCTTCTGGTTTGCTTTGGTCAGTTAGAGAGTTCTGTCTTATTGCTCACCGTGGTTTCCGGGTGGGTAGACATGGGCTCTCTAGCACTCTCCAAGGTGCCCAGCTCAACAATTGTCTTAGGAGGGGAAGCTCTCTAAGATCTTCCGGGTTTGTGGCAGGACCTCCTCGATGCATCTCATGGGTCTGTTTGTAGTTTTCCACCCTTTGTGAGTGAGGTTCTTTGCTCTGAGTGACCAACCTAGTGACTGAACTGAGGAGAAGTAAGAGAAAGCTACACAAGTCCGAACTCCTCATGAGCCGTGGTTTCCGGGCTCAGAGGTTGAACTGTGGTTTCTGAGTTCAACATTTTTGGTGCGGTGACTGTGGACCGTAGCTTGTTCCGAAAATCTTGAGTGAAATCCCATGACCGGAAATGATGGGCAAGTAGGCAACCTTGGGAGCTCGCTCCCTTCGAGCGAGTTCGTTAAGAAGAGTGACTTCGACGAGTTCAAGAAGTTGATTCTGGAGACCCTGCGCATCACCCACTCACCACCAGGAGAATGCTCAACTCCCGCGGTTCTAGTACTCGCCTTGCAAGCCTTGGACGAGGACGCACCCGATGGGCGACCTGGGAAGGGGGCGCAGGAGGGGGAGGATGAGTGAACCCTCCATGCACGGGTGCTGTTTCTTAGCCAACCGAGTGCTCGCTACACAGGTGAAGAGATTGGGCGAGCACCATCGACTCGCGAAGTTGGGTCGGGAAGTCCATTCTGCGAGATGATTCTCTCAACTCCCATTCCATAGGGAATCACGGAGCCTGTTATATCTTACTAAACAGGCAAGGATGATCCCCTTCAACATCTCCAGTGGTTTGAGGACGTCATCTCCATCAAACAGCTGAAAGGCACCTTCAAGTGCAAGCTATTCACCATCTCTTTTAAGGGAAAGGCAAGAGATTGGTTCCACCTGCTTCCATTGGGGAGCATCTATAACTTCGAGGATCTGCGCCGAAGTTTTTTGTTGTGATTCACCACATCAAAGAAAATGAAGAAGGGCAATGATGCTCTATTCCTAATCCAGCAGTAGCCAGGGGAGTTGTTGGGAAGCTACATGGATCTCTTCCAAGAAGAAGTTTTTCTGGTCCACGAGGTGCCCGGGCACACCTGACAGCTTGCCTTCACCCTCGGGTTGAGGCAAGGACTTTTCAAGATGGGGCATGCCCAGTATCCCCCTATGTCCTAGTGATCTCGTGCTACCCAGTTCGAAGCGTAATCCATTCACCCCGGTAGTAAGATCACAGTGCCGCCAGGGCCTGTCCCCCTCACGATCGCCCACGGTTCGAAGCGTCTGCCCTTCACCGCTAATCGGGGCCAGTTCCCTAGTGATCTCGCGCTACCCAGTTCGAAGAGTCTGCCCTTCACCCTGGTAGTAAGATCACGGCACCGCTAGGGCCTTCCCCCTCATGGTTGGCCACGGTTTGAAGCATCCGCCCTTCACTGCTACGCTGGGCCAATTCCCCAATGATCTCGCGCCACCCAGTTCGAAGCGTCCGCCCTTCACCCCGGTAGTAAGATCACGCTGTCGCCGGGACTTGCTCCCCTCACGGTTATCCAAGGTTCAAAGCGCCCATCCATTACCGCTGCTCGGGGCCAGTTCCCCACTAATCTCGCTCTACCCAACCCCTAGTGTCAGCTCATCGCCGCTATCCAGAGTCAAAACTTGAACAAGCACAAGAATGAGAAAAGCAAAAGCAAAGATAGATGTTGAACAATGAAACAATCATCAAGCAATATAACAAAACAAAGAGTTGCACAACTCCACTATAAGGCGTACAAATACGAAAACAACAAAGTACGGTACATAACAAAGGAAAGCAAAAACATACAGAGCTATGAAGGCGAGGTAATCCGCCTTCAATATCTACATCAGAACAATCATCCTCTGAAAGGTCGCCAACGCCAAGCCCGGTCGTGCTGCATCCAAGCTTTCTCTCCACTATGCGAAGAATCTTCCCGATCCCCCTCTTGAAAGAGATCTCACACTCATTTTCCAGCAAGGGGTCCACCTCCTTGGTCATAATCTCTGCCTGAAGCTCTTCAGAGATCCTAGAGCGCTCTTCCATGAACTCTAGGGAATCCTTGTACGCAGCAACTCCTTCGGCTTTTATGGCCTTGGTATCCGGCTCAAGAGAAGAAAGCCTCTCTACCTCGCCTCTCTGATATCCTAACTCACCATCCTAACGGAACATGTCTCCCTGCAAATCTTTAACCAACTGAGCGGCCTCGTGAACAGTGACTTTCTCTGCGCTAAGCTCCCTCTGAATACGCTCTATCTCAGTGCGGGCAAGGGCGATATCGGACTCCAATTGGATCCCGCACGATATCTCCTATTCCCTCTTCTTCTTGGAATCCTCCAAAGAGCTCTTCACAACACGTAGCTCCTCCCGAAGCATGAAATACCCATCCTTCAGCCCAACATAGCAATCATTCCAAGTGAGAGCGACGCTATTCATAACACCAGCCTGCAAAGAAAGAGCGAGATAAGAATCTTTGAATAAGAAAACATATAAAAATTAAAAGAGGAAAATATTGTTTGGATTTCTATAGATAGCACATCACATGCGCGCAGCGGAATAAAGAAACAAGAACAACCCAAAATATTTACAGGATCTTGCGAATTCATGGATCAAGAAATAAAAGAGCAACACATTGCAATATACCTGACAGGGATTGCGTCAATACTCAATCAAGGTGCTCCAAGACGAAGTCCCGAGAACGAACGTCGAGTTCTGAGCACAGAAAAGGATCTGCACCTCTATGGAAGACCACACGAGTGAAGGAGAACCCTAGCTTCCTGTCGAACAAGAACTAGGTCGGAGAAGGAAAGCCATCTATGTTTCCCACGGACTGCTAGATCCGTCAATGGGGAAAGGCGGCGATGGCGGCGACGGGTTGTGAGATATCGTGGCCGGTCGGAACGCTTCCTTCGGCTTGCGGAACACTTCCATCGCTCTAATTGGTGATTAATTTACTATCAACCCGATGAGGCAAGTGTACCTATCAAATTGTAGTACCAAGGTCGTATTTAAAACACGGGGCTGTCAAGTATTACTACTCACGCTTTCTACTACTATCCTACCGTACGAGTGTTGGGTGATTTTGAGAATTTTTAAGACAATATTAAAGACGATATTAAAATGATAAAATCAGATTAAGAAAATAGCGTTTGATCAAAGATTCACCATGAAAAGAGACAAGAGAGTAGTAAAATTTAGTTCTACGATTGCAAAATAATTCTTGACCGTGGCGGTTCCGAAAATGAGAGATAGTCTCGCTAGAGTACTAAATCTCCTAACTTATAGACGGTTTGTTCTGAATCTCTTCGTAAAACAAACAGGTTTAAAGCCGCATTATCGAAGTGAACCGCACTATTGGATTTGACTCCAATCCGGAGGATTTACGTCATCCTATCTCTAGGGGTGCGTGCAACTCCTTCCTTCTTTGAGTGATCTTTCAAATCAATGAGTCTCTCGACTATTATGAAATGAGATCAAGGGTCTACTACCGTATACCGGAAATACGGAGTCGACGCAAAAATAAATCAAAGAAGGATCGAGAATAATTTAAACAAAAGCAAAACTAAGATATAAAAAGAAATCTCATCTCATTTCATGGATCCTCTTGATCAAACGCTAACGGAAAATTAGCTACGCATAATGGAAATAGAAACGACGATATTGGAGAAAGAAAACATTTTCATTGATGGATAGAAGAGAAGTACAATAAGAGAATTACAAGAACAATAATATTATACTAAAAAGGATTACAATAATCTAAGAACAAGAACAAAAAGAACTTTCAAAAGCTTACACAATATCACTACTAGCACTATAATTCCTCTCTACTTCCAACCTCCCTAATGCTTGAGACAAGGGCTCTATTTATAGGAGAGGGGGAAGGTTCTAGATGGAGGAAGACAAAGGGGGAGATGCATGCATGGAATAAATGGGAAGAGAGAGAGAAGAGGAGAGAGAGGGGGTCTCATGCATGAATGATATTTAAAAAAAATAAAATAGAAAATTAAAATAAAAGAGGGGGGATGGATGAGTGTTGAAAGAGGAGAGAGAGAGGAAGAAGGGGGTGAATGTGAAGTAAAGAGGAGGGGAGAGAGGGGGAGTCGGCCAAGGCATTGGAAATGCATGCATGGGGAGTAATGCCAAGGTGGCGGGCTGGTAGAGGAGGAGCTGCTCGGTGGTTAAGAAGTGGTGGGCCGGCTGCTTTGGAAGGATGAAGTGGGCTGCTGCTTTGGAAATGAAGTGGGCTGCTTCATGTGTATTTAGGCAGCAAAAAGGAGCAGCTCGGGACAGCAACATGCATGGAGGAAGTGGGCCGGCTGCCTGGACATCACAAGGATGAAGGAAGTGGGCTGCATTCATATGCATTTGGACAGCAAAAGGAGCAGCTCGGGTTCACCAATTGGGCTCGGTTTTGTGCTTGGGAGCTGCTCCAATTGAGGGGCTGCACCAAATGGAGGTCGGCTTGGACTTGTTGACAGCTAGGGAGCTTGGCTTGGAGTTGCTAAATGAAGGGGGCTGCTCCAACCTACAACAAACACAAAACAAATTAGTTAATACGATATAATATAACAAAACATAAGAACATATTTTTATATAAAAACACTTACAAAACATAAAAAACAACATACACATAAAATAACCACATAAAATAACAACATAACATAAAATCATAAAACAACATACAATAACAATATTAAAGCATAACAACCATAGAATGCAAAGAGAAAATAATTAAAACTAAGGAAATTTAAACTAAACTAACCTAAAAACGATGACTAGAAACTAGTCATCAAACTCCCCCATGCTTAAGAGTTTGCTTGCCCCCAAGCAAATGGAAATCGAAATAGAGGGGAAACAAAAAGAAAAATAATTTAAGTTGCATAATTAAGAAAACCAAAATGGAAAATTAAACTATCCTAATTTCTATGCTAGCAACTAGTGAGGTGAGATATCCAAAATAGAAAACTTGAAAGAGGAGACCTAAAAATATTATTGAAACATAAAGAAGGATTACACAATTCTAAATCCCTAAAACAAGACATCCAAAAAGTTTTGGAACATAAGAACACCAAAAATATAGAGTTTCAAAATAAACGGCGTATTAGACGAATTACTAGGTTGCTAAAATGGCGACTACCCCTAAATCACCTCAAAATAACCTCCAAAGAAATCCATCAATGATGGTGGCCATAGGCTTGTCCGTTTACACTCTCTCCACTACGCAAATTTGTAACACGTTCTAAAGATCACTAGGACTTAATAGGCGTAATACTTTGGTTTAGGTAAATGATTGGGAATTGGATTTCAAGGGTAAAAATGATGGATAACACACTAAACCAAGGGTGAGCTTTAAATAAACATAAAATTACAAGGATGAGAAATGACAAGTATGTCATTTTCTCCAATTCAAACTAAAGGAAAACAAACACAGGCCATAAAATTTTTCTTTTCATACTTGGCCAAAAATAACTTCTCTTTTTTTTTTTTTTTTTCATTTTCATTTTTTTTCTTTGATAATCATTTTTTTTTCATTACACAAAACAGAGCTCCAAATGCGAACTAAAAATTTCCTTTCCATTTTTCAAAAATACTTCCCATCACAATAATGATATTTAAATAAAGCTCAAAGTCTAGTGTGAAATAGGAAAGGCCTTTTGGCTTTGGTGAAAATTGGAAGGTGGAGCTAAACAAAGAAAAAGGGAAAAGGCCCAAAATTATTTTAGCAAGGGTAAAATTTTCGGTGGGCAAAAAGGCTCAAACGGGTCAAAAGGATGGCCTAGATCATTTCTAAAGTTTGTGAAAATCAAAACTACGCACATGCTTCGAGAGTAGCTAGGGACAAGTTCTAGAAACCAAGAAAGAATTATCCCTAAATGAAAAAGTGATAACGCTATTTAGCAACCGTTCCTAGGTAATAACGCCGAATAAAATGAAAAACTACAATTTGCTAACTTATAGTCCTTAAAGGACTGATGTCTATATTTAGAGATTAGAAAATCGTAAAACTAAAATATGTTAAACTAATAAGTTTAGAAAACCTATTCAAGAAAATTCTACCTAAGACAAAAGAACCGCTCGGGCATACACATCACTAGAAGACGCATAAAAATAAAGATAGAAAATAATTTTCTGACTTTGATTTTCAAATAGATTTTATATATATATATTTTTTTTGGTTTTGTATTTTCTAATTTTTTGGATTTTTTAATAAACCTTAAAGACAAAGTAGAGAAAACTACAATATTTTTTTTTTTATATTTTTTTTTTAGAAAAGAGAAAAAGAGAAAAATAATGAAACCCTAAATCCTAAACAATGAAACCCTCCCCCATGCTTAAGCTTTTCATTGCCCTCAATGAAAAAGAGAACGAGAAAGAGGAGGAGATAGGGAAAGACAAGAAATGCAGTAAATAATAACTAGGAAAAAAAAGAACAGGACTTCCCCGGGTTTGTGAGGCCGAATGTGGATTTGCTCCCCCATGCTTGCACTTTAGTGACTTGATCATCAGCAGGTATGATTTGATCCTTCTTGAAATCAGCAACGTTGGAGCGGCAATCACGAACTTTGAAGCGTTTGGGCCACCAGGAGGAAGAACATAATACAAAAATAAATGCAGAAAAAGAACTTGGGCGAGATCCCAAGATTGTTCTTATTTAAACAATACATAATATTCGAATAAAAAGTTCGATAATAATAAGTCCATAATAAAAGTTCCACTTTAAAAACAAAGTTCCACAACAAGATAAAAATTATGAAATGAATAAAACCTGCTCCTTTTCAGGAGACACCAAATCATTAGAGAAATATAGTTTCAGTCGATGACCATTCACTTTAAATTCACCCTTATCCGGATGCGAAATTAAAACAGTTCCGTACGGAGAAACCTCTTTGACCGTAAACGGTCCAGACCATCGAGATTTAAGCTTTCCAGGAAAAAGACGTAAACGTGAATTAAAGAGAAGAACTTGATCGCCTGGTTTAAACGTTTTAGGGTGGCGCAAGTTCTTATCGTGATAAAATTTTGTGCGTTCTTTATAAAGTTTATTATTTTCATAGGCAAACGCTCGCCACTCGTCGAGTTCATTTAGTTGATTTTTTCTATTCTCGCCGACTGAGTGTGGATCAAAATTGAGAAATTTCAGTGCCCAATACGCGCGGTGTTCTACTTCAACCGGAGATGACACGATTTTCCATAAACCAGTCAGAAGGGGGTACAACCGATAGCGGTTTTGTACGCCGTCCGATAGGCCCAAAGAGCATCGTCTAATTTTAAGGACCAATCTTTACGAGACGTAGAAATAGTTTTTTCTAAAATTCTTTTGAGTTCCCGATTGACAACCTCGACCTGTCCGTTAGTTTGGGGGTGATAAGCGGTGGAAAGTTTATGCGTAACACCATATTTGATTAAAACTTTAGTGAGTTGAGCGTTGCAGAAATGACTTCCCCTATCACTAACGATCGCTCGAGGGAAACCAAAACGAGAAAACAATTTTTTTAAAAAAGAAATCACAACGCGGGCATCATTACTTGGAAGAGCTTGGGCTTCTGCCCACCGAGAAACATAATCTACCGCGACTAAAATATATTTATTACCTAAACTTGAAGGGAACGGGCCGACAAAGTCGATGCTCCATAAATCAAAAATCTCACATTCAAGGTAATAATTTTGTTCCATTTCATTTTTATTTGATATGTTTCCGGTCCGTTGGCATCGATCACATCCGCTCACAAAGATTTGAGCATCTTTGAATATGCTTGGCCAATAAAAGCCAGTACTAAGTACTTTGTGGGCGGTGCGGTTTGCTTGATAATGCCCGCCAGTTGGACCTTCATGAACATGCCTTAAAATTTTAAAACCTTCTTCCCGGGAAACGCATCTTCTTACCACCTGATCCGCACAAATGCGAAATAGAAAGGGGTCCTCCCAAAAATAATACTTCAACTCAGAAAAGAATTTCTTCTTTTGCTGAGATAAGTACTCTTTTGGGAGGACGCGGGCCACAAGATAATTGGCCAGATCGGCAAACCAGGGAGTAGAAGAAGAAACATTTAAAAGTTGTTCATCCGGGAAAGAATCATTAAGAAAATTTTCGTTTAACATACCTATCTCGGGGTTTTCTAATCGAGAAAGATGATCAGCCGCTAGATTTTCCGCTCCTCTCTTATCCCGGATCTCCAAGTCGAATTCTTGAAGTAAGAGGATCCAGCGAATAAGGCGCGGCTTGGCGTCCGGTTTAGAGAGGAGGTACTTCAAGGCAGAATGATCCATAAAAACTATAACTTTGGAAAGCGTAATATACGGCCGGAATTTATCAAAAGCGAAAATGATTGCTAAATGTTCTTTTTCAGTTGTTGTGTAATTTTCTTGCGCCGAGTTAAGAGTCTTGCTAGCGTAATAGATTGGGTGGAAATTTTTATCAATCCGTTGTCCTAGCACCGCACCTACCGCATGGTTACTCGCATCGCACATTATTTCAAACGGCAAATCCCAGACCGGAGCAATCATAATCGGAGCATTAATTAATTTAGATTTTATCAATTCAAAAGCAGCTAAACATGATTTGTCAAAATTAAAAGGGATATCTTTTTCTAAGAGTTGGGTTAGAGGCTTTGTGATTTTTGAAAAGTCCTTGATAAAGCGCCGATAAAACCCCGCGTGGCCTAAAAAACTTCTAATTGCTTTAATGTTCATAGGCGGCGGCAGTTTTTCGATTACCTCGACCTTAGCTTGATCGATCTCGATTCCCTTAGCAGAAATTTTGTGACCTAAGACTAGCCCTTCTCTCACCATGAAATGACATTTCTCCCAGTTTAAAACTAAGTTAGTTTCTTCACAGCGTTCTAAAACCTTAGCCAAATTTTCTAAACATAATGAAAATGAATCACCAAAAACAGAGAAGTCATCCATAAATATTTCCATTATATTTTCTACATATTTATCGAAGATGGCTAACATACACCTCTGAAAGGTAGCAGGTGCGTTGCAAAGGCCGAAAGGCATCCTACGGTAAGCGAAAGTTCCGAAAGGGCAAGTAAATGTTGTCTTCTCTTGGTCCTCGGGTGCGATAGGGATTTGGAAATACCCCGAGAGACCGTCGAGAAAGCAATAAAAACTATGCCCAGATAATCGTTCCAAAATTTGGTCGATAAAAGGGAGGGGAAAGTGATCCTTATGAGTGGCGTCATTAAGCTTACGATAATCGATACACATTCTCCATCCAGTTACCGTCCTAGTCCGGATTAACTCGTTATTCTCGTTCGCTACTACCATGATCCCACCCTTCTTAGGCACTACCTGGACTGGACTCACCCACTTACTATCTGAGATTGGATAAATTATTCCTGCATCTAACAACTTAAGCACCTCTCCCTTTACGACCTCTTTCATGTTTGGATTAAGACGACGTTGAGGTTGGATTACAGGTTTTGAATCATTTTCAACAAAGATTTTGTGGGTGCAAAAAGAAGGGCTTATGCCCGAAATGTCGGAAATTTGCCACGCTATAGCTCGACGATGCTTTTGTAGCACTTTGATCAGTTGATCGTTCTCGGATTGAGAAAGAAATGCCGAGATTATAACGGGCAAATTAGAATTTTTTTCTAGAAAGGCGTACTTAAGATGATCGGGGAGTGGTTTGAGTTCAAGAGAAGGTGGTTCTTCATAAGAATTTTTTAAAACTTTTTCTTTTTCAAAAATAAGATTTTCAAAATTTTTTTGTCTAACAGTTGGTGGGTTTTCAAAATTTGTTTGCACGGACATAACCGTGTCTTCAAACATATTTGGATAACTTTCAGAAAAGGAGGAAGAAAAATCATTTGAAGAAACATTAGAAAGAAGAAGTGAAGAATTATCATTGAACTCATCAAGAAAGAAACATGAGTCGTCGTTTTTTAAAGAGTGTTTCATTGAATCATTAATAGAAAATGCGACCTCATCATCCCCTACACGAAGAAGAAGCTTCCCGTTACTCACATCAATAACCGCTCGAGAGGTGGCTAAAAAAGGACGACCAAGAATAAGAGGGACATCGACGTCTTCCTCAATATCAAGAATGACAAAATCCACCGGGAAGATGAATTTGTCGACCTTCACTAACACGTCCTCAATGATACCTAATGGGTACTTGATCGACCGATCAGCTAATTGGATACTCATACGTGTAGGGCTTAGAGTGCCCAATCCTAACTTCTTAAACAAAGAAAAAGGCATCAAATTGATGCTCGCGCCCAAATCTGCTAACGCGTTTTTCATGAAAAGATTACCAAAAACACATGGAATAGAAAAGCTACCCGGATCTTTTATCTTTTTAGGGAGATTAGTGTTTTTTATAACCGCCGAGCACTCTTCATTTAGCGTTACATGAGATAGATTTTCCAACTTCTTTTTGTTTGTTAGCAAATCTTTCAAATATTTGGCGTACTTAGGCATTTGACTAATCGCTTCATGAAATGGTAAATTTATATGAATTTGTTTAAACATTTCAAGAAAGCGATGATACTGATCGTCTAACTTATCTTGCTTCAGCTTAGTGGGGTAGGGCGGCGGAGGAAATTCTCTTAAAACCTCATTACCTTGAAGATTATCTTTTTCTTTTTCAAACATATTTTTTTCTTTTTCGCTTCCTAAATCAGTTTCCTTAATGATTACTTGTTTCTTATCGGCATGAGAGGCAATAACCTCTGGCTCTTTCCTGGTGGTGGGCTCGTGGATTACTTTGCCGCTCTGAAGGGTGATCGCTTTCGCGTGTTCCCTTGGGTTTGGCTCAGTATTTGAGGGAAGAGTCCCAGGTGGTCTCTCGTAGATAGCCTTAGCTAGTTGGCCGACCGTGGTTTCAAGATTTTTCATTGATCCTGTTAAATTTCTAATGGTCGCCTCGTTCGAATTTAAATATTTAAAAAGCATTTCCTCCAAAGATGGAGGTTTTGGAAAATTTTTATTTTGATTTTGTGGTGGTGGTGGAGTGAAATCATGTGGTGGACGTGCGGCATTTGCGGGATTACTCCATGAAAAATTAGGATGGTTACGCCATCCGGGGTGATACGAATTAGACGCAGCATTAAAACCAGGAGGGGCAGAAAAAGCAGAAAAATTATTAAAATTGTTTTGAGCAGGCCTGGGTATGTTCCCCAGATAATCCACCTGCTCGGCAGCAGCAGCATTTGCATGTTCATGTACCTGAATGGCGGAGGCAGCAGTCATCTCCGTTACTTTCTTGTTCAGCATCTCTACTTGAAGCGCCAGTTGGGATACAGAGTCCACTTCGTACATACCTGCAGGTTTATTTGGGAGAGACCTAGGCGTATTCCACTGATAGGTGTTCATCGCCATATCCTCGATAAGCTCAAGAGCGCCCTCCGGAGTTTTTCGGTTCAAAGAACCACCGGATGCGGCATCTATCATTTGCTTGGTTGCTTGATTTAGCCCATTATAAAATGTCTGGACCTGTATCCATACAGGCAGAGCATGATGAGGGCAGCGTCTCAAAAGTTCCTTGTACCTCTCCCAAGTGTCATAGAGGGTCTCAGAATCGATTTGACTAAAAGTACAGATATTAGTTCGAAGTTTAGCAGTTTTAGCAGGGGGAAAATACCTAGCAAGAAAATTTTCTGTTAAGGTGTCCCAAGTAGTGATTGATCCTCTTGGGAGAGAACTCAACCACTGTTTGGCTTTTGTTCGTAAGGAGAAGGGAAAGAGTCTTAGCCTAATTGCATCGTCTGAGACACCATTAATTTTGAAGGTATCACAGATTTCAAGGAAGCTAGCAATATGTAAGTTCGGATCTTCATCTGGTAATCCGTCGAACTGCGCATATTGCTGCACCATTTGTATAGTGTCGGGCTTAAGCTCAAAATTGTTGTTCGCTATTGCAGGTCGAACAATACTGGATTCTGTACCCTCCAAGTTAGGCCGAGCATAATAGGACATGGTCCGTTGCTGGTCAACTTCTGGATTGGGATCACCCATAATTTCAGAATTAGAATCACAATCACCGATAGAATCCTCAACCGTCTCCTGAGAAGTGGAACCACCGAATCGTAAATTTCTCCGAAAGGAGCGTTCGATTTCCGGGTCCAAATCAACAAGTAACGACGAATTCGTGCGGGTCATGCACTAGCAGAAAGAAAAGGGGAAGAGGGGAAAATAAACGAAAGTGAAGGAATACCAAAATTGAAAATGATGATGATGATTTTTTTCTTTTTTTAGAAGGATAATATTAGGCGGATTATATTAGTCCTGGACTTCCCGAGATCTGCCCTGTGAGGGGTTTGCAACGGTACTAGAGGCTATGATGGGAATTCAAGCCCAAAGCGTCCTTTCCAGGATTTTAGGTGGGGTAAAAAAAACGATGATATGGATTGATTATAACATATAATATATAATAATAATAAATTTTTTTTTTTGTAGAAGTAATAGCGACGGTGTTTTCTTAATATTGACAAAACTCCCCGGCAACGGCGCCAAAACTTTGTGATTAATTTACTATCAACCCGATGAGGCAAGTGTACCTATCAAATTGTAGTACCAAGGTCGTATTTAAAACACGGGGCTGTCAAGTATTACTACTCACGCTTTCTACTATTATCCTACCGTACGAGTGTTGGGTGATTTTGAGAATTTTTAAGACAATATTAAAGACGATATTAAAATGATAAAATCAGATTAAGAAAATAGCGTTTGATCAAAGATTCACCATGAAAAGAGACAAGAGAGTAGTAAAATTTAGTTCTACGATTGCAAAATAATTCTTGACCGTGGCGGTTCCGAAAATGAGAGATAGTCTCGCTAGAGTACTAAATCTCCTAACTTATAGACGGTTTGTTCCGAATCTCTTCGTAAAACAAACAGGTTTAAAGCCGCATTATCGAAGTGAACCGCACTATTGGATTTGACTCCAATCCGGAGGATTTACGTCATCCTATCTCTAGGGGTGCGTGCAACTCCTTCCTTCTTTGAGTGATCTTTCAAATCAATGAGTCTCTCGACTATTATGAAATGAGATCAAGGGTCTACTACCGTATACCGGAAATACGGAGTCGACGCAAAAATAAATCAAAGAAGGATCGAGAATAATTTAAACAAAAGCAAAACTAAGATATAAAAAAAAATCTCATCTCATTTCATGGATCCTCTTGATCAAACGCTAACGGAAAATTAGCTACGCATAATGGAAATAGAAACGACGATATTGGAGAAAGAAAACATTTTCATTGATGGATAGAAGAGAAGTACAATAAGAGAATTACAAGAACAATAATATTATACTAAAAAGGATTACAATAATCTAAGAACAAGAACAAAAAGAACTTTCAAAAGCTTACACAATATCACTACTAGCACTATAATTACTCTCTACTTCCAACCTCCCTAATGCTTGAGACAAGGGCTCTATTTATAGGAGAGGGGGAAGGTTCTAGATGGAGGAAGACAAAGGGGGAGATGCATGCATGGAATAAATGGGAAGAGAGAGAGAAGAGGAGAGAGAGGGGGTCTCATGCATGAATGATATTTAAAAAAAATAAAATAGAAAATTAAAATAAAAGTGGGGGGATGGATGAGTGTTGAAAGAGGAGAGAGAGAGGAAGAAGGGGGTGAATGTGAAGTAAAGAGGAGGGGAGAGAGAGGGGGAGTCGGCCAAGGCATTGGAAATGCATGCATGGGGAGTAATGCCAAGGTGGCGGGTGGTAGAGGAGGAGCTGCTCGGTGGTTAAGAAGTGGTGGGCCGGCTGCTTTGGAAGGATGAAGTGGGCTGCTGCTTTGGAAATGAAGTGGGCTGCTTCATGTGTATTTAGGCAGCAAAAAGGAGCAGCTCGGGACAGCAACATGCATGGAGGAAGTGGGCCGGTTGCCTGGACATCACAAGGATGAAGGAAGTGGGCTGCATTCATATGCATTTGGACAGCAAAAGGAGCAGCTCGGGTTCACCAATTGGGCTCGGTTTTGTGCTTGGGAGCTGCTCCAATTGAGGGGCTGCACCAAATGGAGGTCGGCTTGGACTTGTTGACAGCTAGGGAGCTTGGCTTGGAGTTGCTAAATGAAGGGGGCTGCTCCAACCTACAACAAACACAAAACAAATTAGTTAATACGATATAATATAACAAAACATAAGAACATATTTTTATATAAAAACACTTAACAAAACATAAAAAACAAAATACACATAAAATAACCACATAAAATAACAACATAACATAAAATCATAAAACAACATACAATAACAATATTAAAGCATAACAACCATAGAATGCAAAGAGAAAATAATTAAAACTAAGGAAATTTAAACTAAACTAACCTAAAAACGATGACTAGAAACTAGTCATCACTAATAAAATCCCAAAAGGAGAGAGCACACTTAGGGCATAGAATCATATCCTATTTATACCCCAGGTGCAAAAGAAGATATTCGGAGACCCGAGACTAGTATTGGAGTAGTCAACAAGTATCGTGGTGAACACATGTAACATCAAGACGATCTCGACGATATCATCTTGATGACATAGGATTGGAGTAGTCATAGGATTGGTCCTTCACTCATATCCAATATGATTAAGGCCAACACAATACTTCCTCCAACTTCTCCAAACACTCTTGTGTGTGACCCCATACGCTCATATTGCATTGGCAGTGAGACTAACTGCTTGATTGCTTTGAGATCACCTTGGAAATACCAACAAATATGGCTTACCGCTGAAATCATCGCCCGTAACGAAGACGATACTCTCTTTGCCGTCATCAAGGGAGGATGAGGGAGGTCGCTCTGAGGTAGCCCTTCCACGGCAGGAGAAGCTGCAATCTCAACATCAAGATCAATAGGAGTCGCATCGGGAACAACTCCACTGGGACCCGCCTCGTCAGAACGGCTCTTCGATGGAGGAGGAGAAGACACCACTTCTGAGCCTCCGCACTTGATAACAAGCTTTCTCTTCCTATCACGCGTTAAAGGAACGGCGACATCACGCTCAACATCTGATGAAAGCTCGACTAACATTAGTCTCTTCTCCTCAACAAAATGAGCCACACCATGCAAAGCCTTCGATAAGTCGTTGCGATCTGGAAAATCGGGAAGGGACTGGAAGTCATTTTCTCATCCCACTTGACGGCGACAGCGACCAAGAAGATCTATCCAAAGCTCTGGCAAGTCCAAGCAGTTGTGAATGTATCTGTAAAGAGTGTTTCTGTGGCGATAATCATACTTCTCCCCAAATCGAAACCGTCTCTTGTTGCTGCAAATCTTGATTTGACCTCCTGGATCCGTGAAAACCCCACACAAATCCTTGAAAATCACGGAAGAAAGCTGCGAGCCATGCTCCCGAAAAAATACGATCAGCCCCATAATCCTCGTCATACCGGCTGGTGTAAACTGCGAGATAGGCACCCCACAGAATCTGAAAAATCTCGATCGCCTCAGATGGGGGAAAGCGGAACCCCGATTATAAACAACTCTCAGAAACAGTAATAAAGCCGGTCGGCAGATTCTGGGCACGTTCCTCTAGAAACGGTATCTTCACCTCTACAAACGCTGGAAGTCTGAATCGCTTTCGCCAAGTCTCAACACGCTCAATATTAAGCGTGGAACGCAACCGCACCGACTTCGATCGCACGTCGTTTCTCAACGTCTGAAAAATAAAGAGAAAAATAGAACAAAAAAATCCCAAATCCAAGCAAATCCTCTCCACGCAGTACTGTAATCATTACAAAATTTGCGGAATAAGAGCAGCATGATGAGAGAAAGACAAGTTACAAAAATACCTCTGTCATAGCTCCGCCGCAGCGCCCGGATCACACCGAAAGATGACAAAATCCTCGCACTTCTTTAAGCAACAGGAACGAACTCCGAGGATTTGGAAGGCAATTGATGGGTTCTCATCTATTATGTAGAAAAATATGGGATGCGATTAGATAAAAACCCCACTCCTCCACTAAGATAATGAGTTCATGGGTGAAAAAGTGGGTTTAACCAAGAGAAAATCAAACCCACTATCTCTGCAACGAACCGCGCAAATAACCGTCATAACGTGCAATCCTGCGTACACGACCGCGAGAAACCGCGCGCGGCGGTGCCGCAAGCAACCGCGCGCGCGGAGCCGCAAGCAAACAAATGCCCGTGCAACCGCGCGCGGCCCCGCACGCGGCAATGCAACAATCAACTCGTGCGCGTCGCCGCCCACGGCGGTACCGCGCGCAAACGCCCGTGCAACCGCGAGTGGCAGTGCCCCGCGCGCGGCAATGTCGCTCGCTACTTTGCGCAGCGGTGGCGCTGGTGCAACCGCGCGCGGTACCGCGCGCAACCGTGCGCGGTTGTGCACGTGCGGGGGCGGCCCGCGCGGTGCCGCGCACAACCATGCGTCGCCCGTGCTGCATTCCGCGCGCAATCACGCGCGGCGATGCCAAACGCAACCCGCGCGATACCACGCACGGCATGCGTGGTACCGGTCACTCCCTCTCGTCGTGTGGCACGCTCGCCGAACCTTTGCGTCGTCCTCGCACGACTCCGTTCGTGCTTTTACAGTGCTACCGCTCGATGCTCGACGCGCACTTAGCATCGCTAAGTTCGTAACGTGCCATTGACCCGCACGCACTTGAACATTGCAAAGTTCATAGTGCGCGCAGTTGCTAACTCCACTTTCCTTCTTAAGACTGCAGGATTCGCCTATTGCTATCAGAATCGTCAACGAAGCTGCCCGAACTGACCAGGGGGCGAAATCGTCATATTCAAAAAATGGCGATTTGTGTGCTCTCGATCAACAGTCGAGATCGGCCCGTCAGGTGGTTACGATGATTTCAACGGCGAAATTACCTGGCCGCCCCAGCCAAATCTATAAAAAGGGACCCCTGAACCCTCATTTGAAAGAATCTGGCATTCGGCTTCCGAGAGAGCTTTCTGAAGAATTCCTTCAGAGATCTCCTTCGCGACACGAAGATCTCCTTCAGTGTTCAAAGACCTCTTATGACAGCAAAATACTTAGTTTTTCTGAGAGGTGACCTATCATCCTCAGAGACTTTCCTTCAACTGTAACTGTAACGAGAATTGGCCTGTCGCTCTCGGTCCTCGCAATTTTACTTGTAACACTCCAACATCTAGGGAAATTTGGCTGGCGCAGATCCGGCCCTGTGATTTTTCACTCTTTTCGGGTTTTACACGCTAAAAACGTCCTTTTGCCATCCGTCAGTTCTCTCTGTGACTGTTTGCGCGCTTGGCTTACTCTCGGGCTAAGACGGAACTCGTCCGGTCTGAAAGTGCGTCGAGTGACCCACAACAAGGTTGTCATGTAATGCGCGGTTAAGAATTTAATATATGTTGACCCAAGTAGGAGATTGTTAGAAATAATAATCGCGTGTTACAAATATGTTAATTAAGCCTGTTACTCGACTGTCATTAAAACCGACCCAATTTAGGTGATCTAATTAATCGGGTCTACAATGTTTATATTGTATGGACGGTTAATATATGTGTGGATACTGGGTGTCGTTTTACATTTGTACGATGAGCTTAAACGTAAAATGGTCATATTATGGTTTTGCTATAAATAGGTTATGATCACATGGTCACAAAGTATCATTTTTTCTCTCATTCAGTCCTGACATCCCATCGATAGAGAAGGCATAAGGAGGAAGAGGAGGAGTAGCCTTCTTCATCAAGGCCTTGTAGACTTGGTAGATCCGTGACCCCAACAATCCATGCTCATGGATTGCCGAACCAATTTTGAGATCGCCGATTGCTAATCATGTATAGCTATGCACGAAAATCTAGAATTGGAAGTCGGTGATCACTGATTACCAACCGGGAGTAGCGATCGCCGATCACCAACCCAAAAGAAACGCAAGTCTATACCACTAGCGTCATTAGAAGGGCAAAAAAGTTATTTTGGTTTGCACGGACACACGTGAGCTATAACCCCTAACTCTTTTTTTAAGTAGTATATAAAATTATAAATGTTGTTAATTGTAATTAATAAATAATAAGGGTGGCTGGGTGGGGCGATAAATATTAAAAAATTTGGAAGCATTATATTAGTCAGAATTAATTTAAAATAATTTAAGAGCAGCATTTTTTCCGAGAAGGTTCCGGATACTCTGGTCGTGGAACGCGGGGAACAAATTCACAGGTAAATGTCCTCAATCAAGTTCCTCTTTTTCGTTCGCTCTTTGGATGCCACGTCACTAATTCGGATGAGAATAAATCAGCGACATTTATAATTATTTTCAAAAGTACGCGAAACGACAGCAAGTTATTCTGCATCCTGAAATTCCCTAGGTACCCTTATCACTCTCATGTATTTGGCAAAATGTTCTCTGCGCTCAACACAGGAATTCATGCTGCGAGAATAAATATCTGGGCCCACCCTATTTTTCATTTCCTCCCTTACCCTTCGCCAGTTCTCGTTCTTTACAGCCGAACCCTCCCGAACCCGAAACCCTCTGAACCCTACCGCTCCGGCGCCATCCGACAACTCCGGCGAAACCCTACCGAACACTGATGCTCCGGCGCCATCAAACAACTCCGGCGTTGAGCACAAGCGGCCATCAGGGTCGAATAGGTGACGTTCATAGCTCTCCCGTCAACGTTCGTTGTAGAAGAAGAGAGATTATTCCAGTTTTACTTATTAGACAGACAAGGTAAATTTTATGAGTAGTTTACCATTTCTACTTCTGAGATTGTACAGATTGTTAGGTTTGCTTGATTTACTATAGTAGTAATGTGTTGGTGTTTTAGGGCATTTGGATGTTTTAGGGCATTTGGTAGTGTACAACCCCGATATTCGCCAGGCAAGGAGACGCGGTTCAAGAAGGCAATAGGATGAAGGAGGTAATAAGGAAGAGAGGCCTTAGTGCTGAAGACCTTCCCTCTCGGAGGGTTCGCTGAAGGGTGAGCGAGAAGGATCAGCGAGATAAGCGCTCGCAGGCCGTTTCAGGAAGATTTCGGAGTTCGACGAAAGGAGTACTGCGCTCGACAAACTCTCCAGTGATCGTCGAGCTCACCTGACTCCGTCAAGCCCACCCCTGTTCGACGAATTCATCAGAAGTCGGCGAAGTGCTCTATGCTCATTAAAGACAAAGGGACGGTCTCGCAAGAGGAGTCGCGAGACCCTGACCTCGACAGATATCTTCAAGAGACTGGGCCAAGCGAGGGCGGGCGAGTCAATACCTCGCAGGCCGCTGGCGGAAGAGACCCTTTTGTTCAGCAAAGAGGTGTCTGGCGAAACGTGTCCAGCGAGCTCAATTCTACGCTCGACAAATGTCTAACGGAGCTCAGCATTCGTCGGACGGCGCCCGACGAACAAAATATATTCTATGGCAGCGCTCGACAAGTTACAGTAGGGAAGCAGTGGTCGGCGATCCGCCCGTCTCAGCGGTCGACGAGGCGCCCATCTCAGCAAACAGCGAACAACTTAGCGTTCGGCATCCGTCAACCTCGTCCGTGTTCGGCGAAGTGACCTGCGTTCGGCGAAAGGCGTGCTGAGCTCGATGAAGTCCAGAGGCGGTCTCGCAGGGAGGCTCGCGAGACCGGACCTCGGCAGATACCGCCAGAATTGGCCGGCGAGGTCCTCGCAGGGTGATCGCCTAGGAGAGGCACTACGAGCAGGACTCGCGAGAGGGCCCGCGAGAACTACATCAATCAAGTTCTCGCAGTTCCTTGCCCATATGTTGATAAGGCCAAATTACCCTTCTACCCTTGGTGGTCTGCCTTTAGCCTCTCCAAACAGCGGAGTTTGGCTGTTAGCAGACCCATTTGGGGTGCAGATAGTAAAATCAGAAGGCGGGATCCTGCTATTTGCAGGCCAGATCAGGAAACCTATAAATAAGACCTCAAGGGCACCTTTGGAGAGGACTTCACTTCACCTTCTATCTCCTTAGGCTTTCTTTGGTTAGCATTTCCAGAGCTCTCCAAGGTTCCCGAGTCTCAGCTTTGGCTTGGGAGGGGAAGCGCTCAATGATCTTCCAGGTTAGTGGAGGGACCTCCTCGCTGTGACTAAGGTCTTAGTCTTCTTTCTAGTCTTCAGTCTACCTTCTCCGAGGGATCAGTAAGGGCTAGCTGCCCCTCATTTCGGTGAGGGCCCCGAGCTCCACAAGAGGCCGAGAAATCGGTTTTAACATTTTGGTGCGGTGAGCGTGGAGCGTGGCTGGTCCAAGAAAGTTCCAAGGAGCAGACATGACAGGAGGCGAGGATCAAGGCGAGGGGTTCAGCGAGTCACCGCGGGTGGTGACGTCGAGGATGTTCACGGATTTCAGGAGGGAGGTGCTTGACACTTTCGGGCTTACGGTCGCGGCGTTGCGAAGTGAGTTCGCGACCCCAGCACCTCAGACGACCCTTCCCCCAGCCGCGGTTGGCGAGAACGCCCCGGGGGGGAGGGCCGGAAAGGAAGTCGCAGGAAGTTCAGTTCAAGACTTGGAAGGGCGAGTGCTGTTCGCCATCCCGACGAGTTTCGTGCCGGCGAGCTCTGTGCCGGCGAGCGCGCACCCGGAAGACATGGCGATTGTGGGAGTGGTCCAGGCGAATACTGTTCTCGCGAGCACAGTCCCCGCGAGCCCGAGTTTGGTGAGAGAGCTTGGGGGTCGTGTGGAGCGAGAAAGGGTAGCAGAAGGGGGAAGCCCATTCTGCGAGTTGGTACTTTCTGCACCTGTCCCGGCAGGGTTCGGAGAGTGGGACAGGGTGTACTACAACGGCAGGGATGACCCTGTCCAACATCTCCAGTCTTTTGAGGACTCGGTCTCCATCAGGCCGATGTCGGATGCTTTCAAGTGTCGGCTCTTCACCGTCACTCTTAAAGAAAAGGCCAGGGACTGGTTCCATCAACTCCTTACAAGGTCAATCTACGCCTTCGAGGATTTGCGCCGGAGCTTCTTGTTGCGATTCTCAACTTCAAAGAAGAGGAAGAAGGACGCTGAGTCCCTCTTCAAAGCGAAGCAGAAGCCAAAAGAGTCGTTGGCTCGGTACGCAGATCGGTTCCAGGAAGAAGTGCTACTCACTCAGGAGATGCTTGGGTTTGCACTCCAGCTCGCCTTCACGGTCGGGCTGAGGGAAAGTTTCTTTAAGATGGCTTTGAAGAGGAAAGCCCCCGTCTCCTGCGAGGAGTTGATGGAGAGGGTGGCGGAGGATATTGAGAGTGAGGAGGCCAACCCAGAGCTCACCAAGATGCTAGCAAAGCTCAGTGAGCTGGAGGTCAGGCAGCAAGAGGTAAGGAGAAGGGAAGAGCCCAGGGCCCCGGAGGGGGAGTGGAGGCAGCGTGCCGAAGGAATGCAAGGTCAGGGAAGGGGTTACGGCCCGGGAAGGGGTAACTTCTATGGAGGACAAGGAAGACCCCACCAGTTGGGGTAGAGGCAGGGTCCGAGGCAGCTGCCTCCCCCACCTCAGTAAGCCATGGCAATCAGTCGGGGAGAGGATGGAGGAAGAGGAAGTTCATGCCCAGGAAGGGGTCGCTGAGAGGCCCAGGGAGGAGAGAGGAGAAGAAGAGGGGAAAGGAGAAGGTGCCCGAGAAGGAGGGGCGGAAGAGTTGATGATGGTAGGAGAGGCAGAGACGGAGGAAGGAGCTCAAGCGCTCGCTTGCGGTGGAGAGAAGTAAAATGCTTGGGGAGAGCAATCTAGGATGGAGGCCGTGGATGAGGTCGTGGAGCTTGAAGTCACCACTCGGCTTGGGGTGGTGGAAAAGATCTGAGTCAGCGGAGAGCTCAGTTCGGAGGAGCAGGCCGAGATTCTGGCCTGCGTGCAGAAGAATGTGGATGTCTTCGCTTGGAGCGCCGCGGAGATGCCCGGGATCGATGCGGATGTGGCTTGCCACCGCCTCAACCTCGACCCCGGCACCCGCCCCATCCGTTCAAAGAGGAGGGCCGTAGCGGACAAGCTGGAAGAACCCATCCGAGAGGAGGTGGGTAAACTCCTGCAGGCAGGTTTTGTATCGGAGATCCAGCATCCGGGCTGGGTCTCCAACGTGGTCATGGTGAAGAAGGGAGGAGGTAAGTGGAGAATGTGTATTGATTTTTCACTACTTAATAAATCACGCCCGAAAGATTGCTACCCCCTGCCTAGAATCGACGCGTTGGTTGACTCTGCCGTCGGTTTTCCTGTAATGTCTTTCTTAGATGCTTTTTCAGGTTACCACCAAATTTGCATGCACCCCCCAGACATCAAAGATGTCACCTTCATCACGAGGGATGGATGTTACTGTTATAAGATGATGCCCTTCGGGCTCAAGAACGCAGGTGCCACGTACCAAAGGATGATGGATAGGGTCTTTCGCGAACAGAAAGGAAGAAATTTAGAGGTCTATGTTGATGATCTCATGGTGAAAAGTCGGGACCTTGGGTCCCACCTGCGAGACCTCGAGGAGACGTTAGGAACTCTACGAAAGTACAAGATGAAACTCAACCCCCTGAAGTGTGTCTTTGGGGCTAGCCGAGGGAAATTTCTAGGTCACTTGCTCACCCCAGCGGGGGTGGAGCCTAACCGGACAAGGTCAAGGCAATAATGGAGTTGGGGTCGCCAAGAAACCCGAAGGAGGTTCAGAGCCTCACGGGGAAGCTGGCCGGACTCAGCAGGTTCCTCTCCAAGGAGGGAGAGAAGTGTGCGCCCTTCTTCAAGGTGCTGAGGGGCAATAAAAAATTCGAATAAACCCCGGAGTGTGAAGAAGCTTTTCAGGATTTGAAAGGGCAACTCACCCAAACCCCCCTACTTCAAGGGCCGAGATCGGGAGAAGACCTATCCCTATACCTGGGAGTAGGACTTGAAGCGGTAAGTTCAGTATTAATCCGTGAGGAAGGAAGAAAGCAGTTCCATATCTACTATGTCAGCCGAGTGCTGAAGAAGGCGGAGCTCCGGTACCCAATCTTGGAGAAGTTGGCTTTCGCATTGGTGGTGGCGGCTCGGAGGCTCCGGCCCTACTTCCAGGAACATTCAATCAAAGTGGTAACAGATCACCCACTTCGCAAAGTCATGGAAGGGGTGGAACACTCGGGAAGATTGGCAAAGTGGTCCGTGGAGCTGAGTTAGTTCAACATTACGTTTGTCCCTAGGGCGTCAATCAAGGCCCAAGCAGTGGCAGACTTCATGGCTGACTACACATCCGAAGTGGGGGAACATGAACCGCCTCCCCCAGTGGCGTGGAAGATGTTGGTGGATGGTGCGTCGGGAAAGCACTCCTAGGGGGGGAATCATCCTAGTGAGTCCCCAAGGGACAAAGATCGAGCAAGCCTTGAACATCCATTTTCCCATTACCAACAACCAAGCGGAGTACGAGGCGGTGATAGCGGGCCTGTGGTTAGCTCGAGAACTGGGAGTGCAAGATGTGGAGGTCTTGACGGACTCCATGGCGGTAGCATGCCCAGTCAAGGGAGAGTTTTAGGCAAAGGACCCGACCCTCCTGCGGTACTTGGAGAAGGTCAAGGGAGTCATCGGGCAATTCCACACTCTCTCTATCAAACACGTGCCAAGGGAAGAGAGCACCCCCGCGGACCTCCTAGCCAGGTTCGGTCCTCGAACAGGAGGGACGGTTTCAGAACTCTTCCGACCCTCCATCGAGGAAGGAGAACTGATGGAGGTGGATCAGCGGGTCTCGTGGATGGATCCCTTCATCTCCTTCCTTTCATCAGGGAAGCTCCCTGAAGGAGACAGACAGGCGACGCTTCAGGTATAAGTCGGCTTATTACTCTTTGCATGCAGGAGGGCTGTACAGGAAGACTCTCTCGGGACTCCTGGCCCGTTGTGTTTCAGAGGAGGAGGTTCCGAGAGTCCTAGAAGAATTTCACTCTGGGGAGTGTGGGAGTCACTCCGGGAGCCGAACTCTGGAAGGGAGGGTGTTGAGACAAGGTGTTGGGTATTGTATCCACAATAACCTTGATTTATAGAAAGTCAACTATGAACCAAGATTGAATTGCTTATGTATTTGATATGTTTCTCTAGTATTGTCTTGCAGGTTCACATGGCTAAGTGTAAACCAATGTCAGGTCACAATGGGTCAATGAGCACAGTCTCTTACAATGTAATTCCTCATTGTATGAGATATGGTGTTGACTCATATGTGATCTCTCTATTGGGATGCACTTCATGATCAAGACAAAAGTAGCTCAGGACTTGGAGGTGTAGCTGTTCTCAAAGAAGAGTTTAAAGAATTTTCTTCCAAGTGTATTTCTCGAGAAATCTGAAAAACTCTCGGAAAATCCTTTGGAATTCTCGAGAAGTTCTTTTCAGCTTAAGTCTTCGAAGGAAATCCAATTTTCTCGAGAAGCTATCTTTATTTCTCGAGAAGTCTGTACTGCTCTCGGAAAATCCTTTGATTTTCTCGAGACGTCTTCTTAGCTGAAATTTTTCCGAGAAAATCTTTCCTCTCGAGAAGTTGATTCGATTTCTCGAGAAGTTCTTGTTTCTTCTGAAAAGATTAAGTTTATCTTATTTCTCGAGAAGATCTTTGTTCTCGAGAAATCGCCCTTTTTCTCGAGAACCTCTGTCAGTTTGTTTGAAAGCCTTTTTCCGAGATCCAGCCGTGATTTCTCGAGAAGTCTTCTTTCTCTCGAGAAATCTGTTTCTCGTTCCTTCAAACTGTTTTTGCCGACTTCTGTTATCCGTCTGTTTGACGAGATTCCTTTTCTGGCTTAAGGCTTAAATATTATATTTAGACCTTCTCCTATAAAAGGCCCTCTATCTTAAGATTTTAACAATTATTATTCCTTTCCGATTCTCTCTCCCTAAATCAAGAAGTCGCAAAGTGTCGTGCGAGTCGCCCTCGTTGGAGACTGTTCAGAAGTTCCGATTTCTCATCTCCAAGTGGAAGAATAGGTTCGATCGATCGTTGCTTGATTCTCTCTGAATTCTATTGGATCGATTCGAATTCTAGAAGATCAGATCTGAGTCATTTGGATCTTCCTCATCGACATTAATTCAAATCCATTCCAATCTCAAGGAGGAAGAAGAATCCTAAAGAGTTTTTCAGATCTGATTGTGTTTGATAAGTATCATATCATCTCTTATTTTCATTTGATTGTAGGAGAAGTTTTCTCCGAGTTGTAGGAGCTTTGTTCTCCGAGTTGTAAGAGAAGTATTCTCTGAGATTGTAGGAGATTTGTCTCCGAGATTGTAGGAGTTTTGACTTCGAGTTTGTAGGATCTTTCTTGATCCGAGATTTAGTGAAGTAGTCAATTCTAGCGGTGGTGCTAGATTGGCGAGGCCGGCAAGTGGAGTACCCAAGAACGGGGAACCACTATAAATTTCTTGCTTCGTCTGTGATTGTGGTTTGCTTTATCTGTGTTCTTTGTCATCAAGTTTTTTTATTTCCGCAAAAGACGCAATTATCACCTATTCACCCCCCCCCCCCTCTAGGTGATTTAGGTTAGCAATTAGATATTTCAATTGGTATCAGAGCTAGGTTGTTGTTCGTTAATAGGTTAACACCTTGAACAAGATCCCTTCAATCTTTTTGCTATCTATCATGGAAAAGTGCAAGGAATCTTCCTCGTTGAAATTGCCTATATGCACCAAGGGTAATTTCCCCATGTGGAAAGAGAGAGTGAAATTCTACATGGAGGCCGCAGATCCAAGAATCTTCCAAGTCGTGGAAGAAGGCCCTCATGTGCCTATGACTGCTTCTACAAATGACCCTCTCCTAAGAGTGCCTAAGAAGATGATGGATTTGACCAAGGATAAGATCGCTCTCGTTGCCTTGGATAAAAAGGCGAAGAACATTATTGCCAGTGCAGTGGACGATTCAATGTTGCAAAACCTAATTCACTGCAAATCTGCCAAAGATATGTGGACTTCCTTAATCGTTCTTATGGAAGGCACCGAAGAAGTAAGAGATGACAGAAGATCTCTTCTGAATCAGGAGTACGAAGCATTCAAACAGGGTAAGAAGGAATGCATTGCAGATGCATATGAAAGATTCTTTAAAATAGTAAATGGCCTAAAGAATTATGGTCGGGAATTCACTAATGGAGAACTAAATGACAAATTTCTGCGATCCCTAACAAAGGATTGGGATAGTAAAATAGTTGCCATCAGGGAATTTGGAAAGCTACCCAACCTAGATCCTCAGAATCTGTTTGGGAAATTATTATCCCATGAGCTTCAAATGAACATTCGCAAAACAGAAGAAGATGGGAATAGAATCTCTAACAAGGAAAGGACCTTGGCTATGAAGGCCGAGAGTTCCAGAAAGAGCAGAGCATTGTCTCCAGTTAGAGCTTTAGAATCTGATGAAGAAGAAGAATCAGAAGCCGGCTCCTCCAATTCTGAAATGACTGATGGGGAGTTCTCTCTAATCTCCGGACAGTTTAAGAAACTGCTGAATAAAAGAAGGCAAATGAGGAACAAGCCATCTTCCTCAGATTATAGACACTCACATCGTGAAGGCGATTACTATAAGAAAGGCTCAAGCACAAATGACAGGTATAAATCCAAACCGAACAAACATACTTCTACTGACATTATTTGCTATTGTTGCAATAAGCCAGGGCACATGATCGCTGAATGCCCTCATAAAAAGAGAGAGGGCGGAAGAAAAGATGTGAAGAAACCCACTAATGGGAAAAAGAAAAACGAAAGAAGTTTTGTAGCCAAGAAGGCTAAAACACTAAGCGATAGTGATTCAGATAAATCAAGCACTGAAGAAGAAGCATACTTTGGGCTTATGGCCATGACAGATGATGAAGAAGAACCCCCATACACTGGGAAGGTAAATTCTCACACTATGCTATCTGATTCGGATTATGCTTCTGCTGAACAAAAAAATTATTTCTCTGATGATGAATCTAAACTCATGACCCAATACACCGAAATGCTCAAGAGCTTTGACAAGTGCCGAAGGGTTGTCAAATCTCAGACCAAGGAGATTATGTCTCTTAAGGAAATGGAAACCAGTTTGAGAAAGGAAGTTGAACAACTTTCTTTCTCAAAGAGGAAGTCCAAGTCTTAAAAGACAAGATCAAAAGCTCAGATGAGCTCCTTGATCGGAGAGCGAACTCTATCAAAGTTTTGGAAGAACAGCTAGCCGCTGAACGAAAGCTAGTTGAAAAGTTTTCACAACCCAAAACAATTCTTCCGCTCATTGATAGATTCACTGCTCAAGCAAGTACTAGTGGATTAGGTCATGTGGCAGGTCCTAGTAACACTACTAAGGGCACACATGCCAATAAGAAATTCATGAATGCTAAGAAAGCCTCCATTGAAGAGAAAGGGAAAGCCCATCAAAAACATGTACCATTTCAGAAAGTTATTTTTCCCTCAAACATTTATGACATGCAAAGCACTTATGGTCACTTGACCCGACCAATTAAGTTTGGACCTGTCAAGGACTATAAGGGATGGACTAGTCCCCGAAACTTCGGAAATAGTGCTTTCAAAGCATCTCATGAAGAGATAAATCTAAGAGATTATGGTCCTTACGTTCACGGACATAATGAGAAGAAAGCACCAATTGTAAAGGCTGTTGCACCCAAGCCTAATGAGATAGCACTACCTTGTGTGTGCTGTACTCACGAAGCATCCACTTCTAGAAAGAATGCTCCTGCTAAATCTTACATTCAAAAAGGTCAGCAGGAGAATACAAAGAGAAGGTACAACAGGTTTAAATGTTGGTGCTGCGGCAAACCAGGTCACTTTGCCGTGGATTGTTGGTTCAATGTTTCTTATGCCAATAGATCACAAGTTAACACTGCAAGGAAGACCACTCGCAATGTTAACATTCAATGTGGATCTCAACTAACAAGGGACCAAGGACCCAAATTTGTTTGGGCTCCTAAGGCAAGATAATCTGTTCTTGCAGGTATGTCCAAAGGCCAACAAAAATCCTATCTGGTATTTGGACAGTGGTTGTTCTCTGCACATGACCGGGACTAGAAGTCTATTGCAAAATTTTACTCCAGTTGTGAATGGACCAAAAGTTATTTTTGGGGGATCAGACCGTGGAGTTACAAAAGGCTATGGTATGATTTCTAATGGCAATGTATCTTTCTTAGATGTGGTTTATGTGGAAGGATTAGAACATAATCTGATAAGTATAAGCCAACTCTGTGATAAAGGATACATTGTCGATTTTCGTAAAGATAAGTGTCTGATAAAGTCGGCAGAGAATTCTGAAACGATTTTATCAGGGACTCGCTGTAGGAATATCTTTTGCTTAAATTTTCTTTGTATATCATCTTCTACACCAGTATGTCTTTTAGCCAAAGATAGTGCATCTCTTGTCGATCAATGGCACAAGAGATTAGCACATATAAATTTTAAAACTATTAATAAACTATTTTCGCAAAACTTAGTGCCCAATGCGCCAAATGTTAAGTGCGTTAAAGATAGACCTTGTCATGCATGCATAAAAGGCAAGCAAACAAGAGCTACCTTCAAGAGCATTATTGGCAAAGATTCTAACAGGTGTTTATACCTGCTTCATATGGACTTGTTTGGTCCGTTGCAAATTAGAAGCTTAGGAGGTAAGTCTTATACATTGGTTATTGTGGATGATTACTCACGTTTTGCATGGGTATTCTTTCTAAAACACAAGTCAGATACTTTCGACACTTTCACAAGCTTTGTTAAGCAAACCCAGAATGAATTTAACTGTTCAGTGGTCAAAATCAGAAGTGATCACGGAACAGAATTTGAATCTGGAGCAATGACAGACTTTTGTGAAAGCCTTGGTATCTTTCATGAGTTTTCCTCTCCCCGGACTCCACAACAAAATGGAGTAGCCGAGAGAAAGAACAGAACACTCATTGAGGCTTGCAGAACTATGTTGAGTGATTCTTCATTACCAGAATATTTCTGGGCTGAAGCTGTCAACACTGCTTGCCACGTGCAAAACAGAGCACTCATAAATAAGAACCATGAAAAGACTCCTTATGAACTTTTAAAGGGCAAGAAACCAACCATTTCTTATTTCAGAATTTTTGGCAGTAAGTGCTTTGTACTTAACAATGGAAAGCATTACAAAACTAAGTTTAGCGAAAAGAGCTTTGAAGGTATTTTCGTAGGCTATAGTAGCCATAGTAAAGCTTATCGTATTTTTAATAAGAAAACTCTGGTTGTAGAAGAGTCTATTAATGTTGTATTTGATGAGACGAGCATGCTTCAGCAGCTCTTCTAGTTCTTCTATTGAAGTTGCAGGTTCAAAGTTGCAAGATACACACTTGCATAAGCCAGTTAAAGACGACGCTCAAACCTTCGTCAAGATCTCTCCTCTAACCTTAGCTGAAGAGGAAGATCACCTTGATGAAGAGCCAACTCCAGTGGAAGATTTTGTTCCAGTTGAAGAAGAAGTAGTTCCTGTTGTTCCAAACGATGCGAGGAATCTTGAATTCAGACACATGAGGGACCACCCTATTGATCAAATCATAGGAGACCCTCATGAAGGCATTAGAACTAGAAGAGGTACTACTAACGAAAATTTGCACTTGAGCTTTCTTTCACAGGTAGAACCAAAGAAATTTCAAGAAGCAAATGAAGACCCACACTGGATTATTGCAATGGAAGAAGAATTAAACCAATTCAAGCGTTGCAAGGTCTGGACACTTGTTCCAAAGCCTAAGGATAAGAACATAATTGGAACAAAGTGGGTGTACAGAAACAAGTTGGACGAAGATGGAACAATCATCAAGAATAAAGCAAGACTTGTAGCTAAAGGCTACAGACAAGAAGAAGGAATCGACTTCGATCAGACATATGCACCGGTAGCAAGACTCAAAGCGATTAGGCTATTTCTAGCCTTTGCTGCATTCAAGGGTTTCACCGTATACCAAATGGACGTCAAGTCAGCATTCCTCAACGGAAATATCAAAGAAGAAGTATACGTGGAACAACCTCCAGGTTTTGTCAATCCGGACTTTCCTAATTATGTTTATTTACTTCAGAAAGCTTTATATGGTTTAAAACAAGCTCCTCGAGCTTGGTATGAGACGCTGTCTAACTTCCTTCTTGAGAACAAGTTCACAAGAGGAAAGATAGATAAGACATTATTTCTTAGGGAAGTAAAAGGCAAGATTTTGCTAGTGCAAATCTATGTTGATGACATTATTTTTGGCTCAACGGATGACAACCTTTGCAAGAAGTTTTCAAAACTTATGCAGGGGAAGTTTGAAATGAGCAGTATGGGTGAGCTGAAGTATTTCTTAGGACTTCAAGTGAAACAATCTGAAGATAGAATTTTCATCTCTCAGACGAAGTTCACCAAGGAGTTAATTAAGAAATTCGGAATGGAGAGTGCAACCTCCATGAGGACTCCAATGAGCTCAGCTATGTCTCTGAACAAGGACGAGAAAGGGAAACATTTTGATGAAACTAAATACAGAAGCATAATTGGCTCTTTGCTCTACCTTACTGCTAGTAGACCCGACATAATGTTTTCCACATGTGTATGTGCTAGATATCAGGTGAACTCTAAGGAATCTCACTATACAGCTGCAAAGCGAATTTTGAGATATCTTAAGGGCACACCAAATCTTGGCTTATGGTACCCAAGAAGTAATGATAGCGAACTAATAGGCTATTCAGATGCAGATTTTGCAGGTAGTAGAGACGACAGGAAAAGCACTTCCGGAACATGCCAATTTCTCGGAAGACGACTTATATCCTGGAGTAGCAAGAAGCAGAATTGTGTTGCAATTTCAACCTCCGAGTCAGAATATATTTTTGCAGGCAGCTGTTGCGCACAACTTCTATGGATAAGGAATCAACTTCAAGACTACAATATGAAGATCAAGAATATTCCAATGTTTTGTGATTCTTCCAGTGCAATTGCTATAGCAAACAATCCAGTCTCCCACAGTCGGACAAAGCATATTGAACTAAGGTATCACTTCATCCGGGAACATGTGGATAATGGGGACATCAACTTAAGCTATGTCCCTACGGATAAGCAAGTTGCAGATATATTCACGAAGCCGCTGGATGAGACCAAGTTCTCTTTCTTCAAAACGGAACTTGGAATGCTCAACTTGGAGTAATGCTTAAAGCAAGAAGAAAAATGGAGTTTCTAAAAGTTATATATCTATGGAAAGCAGGAATCTGTCCTTCAGAAAGAAAGAGGTAGAAAATTACTAAGTCTTAACAGGATTTCTCGAGAAATGACATAGACTTTTCGAGAAATGAAAGACTTCTCGCAAAATGTACCTGCACTTCTCAAGAAATGGGTTATCCCTCGAGAAATGCTTTTTCAAAGTCAGAAAATCAGAATTCTGGGATCTCTCGAGAAATCAAGATACTTCTCGAGAAATTAGAATAGTTCTCGCGAATCAGTATATCTCTCGAGAAATTGCGTTCAATTTTCAGAATTCTAGTCTTTATTTTCCGGGATACGAAAGGCCAGGTATGCGCGTTTTTATTTTCTTTATCTATAAATAAATCTCGAATAATTGTCACATCAAACCAAACTATAAATAGACAATCAAAACAAATTAATGTTCATGCGAGTTCCTTCGTCTTCTTCTCGTAAAGCCGCCGACGGTTCGTCTTCCTCTCACGCGAAATCGAGATTTCTGGTCAGTTGATTCTTGATTTTCTTTCTCTCTCGCATTCAATTGTTCATTCCTCGTGATCAATGGCGCCTCATTCAAAGCCAAAGGTTGGCGTGGGCAGTGAATTAGTGCGAGAAGGCCTAATTTCCATCTCAGATGATTTCAAGAACCTGTTTTATCTTCTTGAAGCCGCCGGTTTATCTTTTGTTCTAGAGCAGCCATGCAAAGTTCTGTTTAAAGAGGTGGAGGATTTCTTCATTAATGTTAAGGTTCATAAAACTGGATTGAAGATGAAATCTACTATTGGTAATTCCAAAATCAAGATCACTCCTAAGTCTATTTCCAAACATCTGAAGTTGCCTTTAGTGGAGGAAGAAGATTCTCTGGATGATAATGATTGGGTAAATGCAGTGACCTATGTAGGTTTGACTTCAGCCAAGACAATTCGTAGACAGCAAATGAATGATGTCGGGAAACTTTTGGTGGACATCATCTCCAAGGTGCTGCTGGGAAATACTGGAAGCCTGGGATATGTCTCAGTGGATGTGTTCAGTTTAGTTACAGCAGTAATTTATGGGAAGAAGTGCAGCTGGGCAGGCATTTTGTTCAATAAGATCAAAGAGAGCATTTCTAGTCCTAATTTTGCAAGGATTATAACTCTCTATCTGAATCAGGTTGATCCTCAAGTCTTTGATATGTCCAAAGGGGCTATCATTCATCACTTGAAGAGGTTGGATGTGTTCACCCTCCAAAGGTGGAACATCAGGATAACCAAGCCTTCAGGAGGTGGTCATTCCCAGGGGGAGCTTTCTGGTCAACAGGATGTGCATTCAACTCCTCCTCCAGACTCTTCAGCACAGCTTCAAGCTCCTCCTTCTCCAAGTCTTCTTCCATCTCCAGGTCAGCAGCATGTCCTTCCAGCAGCAGATTTAGTTCCTCCTCTTACATCAGATAATATTCCATCAGATCAGGTTCCTCCAGGATCAGAGATTCCTCCTCCTGATGTGGTATTCTCCCCTATCTTAGATAATGTGGCTTCTTCTCCTCCTCCTCCTCATGATGTTGCAAAAGAAACTGTTGATGCTAACATAGCAGATGTTCTTCTTGACATTCAGAACACTGTAGTTGATGATGAGCAGAACTCCAGTGATCACCATGCAGGTTCAGGTGCAGATTTTGAATTCCATCATGATGATGATGATGTTTCTGTTCACAATATTCCTTCTCCCCCAGCAAATACTGAGGGGGAGCAAGAGTCCTATATGGAAATGAATACAGAAGCACAGGGACAGCCTGTAGTTCAAGTAGATGAGACTGTGAATCTGTCTTTTCTTCCAGAGAAAAGTACAGTTGTTCTTGAAGAAATCCCTGAACCAGTCCAGCCAGCCCCCAGTCCTCCTCCTCTCTTTGCTGACCAAGCCTTGCTAGGTCAAATTGAAATGTTACTCCAAAGGCAGAGTGCCAAGATAGATTTATCTTTCAAGGAAGTGCATGCCAGGATAACAGATATAGAGAAAGCTATGGATAAAAAGCTGAAAGCCTTCCAAGATAGTTCAGAAGAACTCAAGAGGATTGTCATTCAAGGAGGAAAAGCTATTGACCACACCATTGAGGGTGTTGGTAAAGTGTTAGAGCAGATAATTGAAGTCAGAAAGACTCAAGAATCTATGTATAATAAGGCTGATGAACACTGCTTCAAAATTGTTGATGAGGTAGGGTTGTTCAAAGAATCTGTTCTCCAGACTCTTCCTGTAGAAGTCAGAAAGGGGGAGGACAAGTTGATAGGTTCAATTGATGAGAATTTATTTGCATTTCATAATCACATGAGTGAGAAATTTGATCTACTGTCTCAGGGAGTCCAGAAGCAGGTAGCTGATGTCAAAGATTTCACTCAAAGATCTACTGCTTGGCTTCACAGTGAGATCTTTCCAGAATTGGGCATTGACCCTGCTGATCCCCCTCCTCAGTATGATCTCCCTCATCAATATCCTTCTGCACAAGTTGTTGCTCCTCAGTTCTCTCCAAGACAAGATGTGTCTTCTGATGTAGAAGTTGCTTCTTCTAAGCAAGGTACAAGGAAAAGAAAGTATGGTGAAGGACCTTCTGCATTTAGATCAGTTCCTGGAACAAGTTCAACAGGCTCTAGCAAAGCTGTTGCTTCTGAGTCTGTAATTTATCCAGAGATTTGGAGTCCAGTTTCAAGGGTTATCATTCTTGATTCACTCAGATTAGTTGAAGAAGGTGGAGTGCCAGTTCAAGACTATTTCAGCTCTTCTGAATGGAAGCTTTATCAAACCAGCAAAGTCAAAAGGAGATTACATTACAGGATACATAAGTACAATGATCCTTCAGCTCCACCAGCTCCTCCAAAGTACCATCCTAAACCATTTGCATACTTCACAAGACAAGAACAGAAAAGAAGAGACAATGCCAGAGAATGAAGACCATCAAATTCTTTTTGTCATATGCTTGTGTGAACTTTAAATCATGAGACAATCTGAAAATCTATATATAGTTCTGATTTTGATGTGATAATTATTTTTCCTATATAGATTTAGTTTTTGATGCTCTTTCCTTATCTGTCTCAATTTAATTCCTTGTATATCATGTTGTGTATTATTTTGTTGCAATTCATCTTGGAAAGTAGGGTTCTGACTTCTACAAATAGGGGGAGATTGTTGGGTATTGTATCCACAATAACCTTGATTTATAGAATGTCAACTATGAACCAAGATTGAATTGCTTATGTATTTGATATGTTTCTCTAGTATTGTCTTGCAGGTTCACATGGCTAAGTGTAAACCAATGTCAGGTCACAATGGGTCAATGAGCACAGTCTCTTACAATGTAATTCCTCATTGTATGAGATATGGTGTTGACTCATATGTGATCTCTCTATTGGGATGCACTTCATGATCAAGACAAAAGTAGCTCAGGACTTGGAGGTGTAGCTGTTCTCAAAGAAGAGTTTAAAGAATTTTCTTCCAAGTGCATTTCTCGAGAAATCTGAAAAGCTCTCGGAAAATCCTTTGGAATTCTCGAGAAGTTCTTTTCAGCTTAAGTCTTCGAAGGAAATCCAATTTTCTCGAGAAGCTATCTTTATTTCTCGAGAAGTCTGTACTGCTCTCGGAAAATCCTTTGATTTTCTCGAGACGTCTTCTTAGCTGAAATTTTTCCGAGAAAATCTTTCCTCTCGAGAAGTTGATTCGATTTCTCGAGAAGTTCTTGTTTCTTCTGAAAAGATGAAGTTTATCTTATTTCTCGAGAAGATCTTTGTTCTCGAGAAATCGCCCTTTTTCTCGAGAACCTCTGTCAGTTTGTTTGAAAGCCTTTTTCCGAGATCCAGCCGTGATTTCTCGAGAAGTCTTCTTTCTCTCGAGAAATCTGTTTCTTGTTCCTTCAAACTGTTTTTGCCGACTTCTGTTATTCGTCTGTTTGACGAGATTCCTTTTCTGGCTTAAGGCTTAAATATTCTATTTAGACCTTCTCCTATAAAAGGCCCTCTATCTTAAGATTTTAACAATTATTATTCCTTTCCGATTCTCTCTCCCTAAATCAAGAAGTCGCAAAGTGCCGTGCGAGTCGCCCTCGTTGGAGACTGTTCAGAAGTTCCGATTTCTCATCTCCAAGTGGAAGAATAGGTTCGATCGGTCGTTGCTTGATTCTCTCTGAATTCTATTGGATCGATTCGAATTCTAGAAGATCAGATCTGAGTCATTTGGATCTTCCTCATCGACATTAATTCAAATCCATTCCAATCTCAAGGAGGAAGAAGAATCCTAAAGAGTTTTTCAGATCTGATTGTGTTTGATAAGTATCATATCATCTCTTATTTTCATTTGATTGTAGGAGAAGTTTTCTCCGAGTTGTAGGAGCTTTGTTCTCCGAGTTGTAAGAGAAGTATTCTCTGAGATTGTAGGAGATTTGTCTCCGAGATTGTAGGAGTTTTGACTCCGAGTTTGTAGGATCTTTCTTGATCTGAGATTTAGTGAAGTAGTCAATTCTAGCGGTGGTGCTAGATTGGCGAGGCCGGCAAGTGGAGTACCCAAGAACGGGGAACCACTATAAATTTCTTGCTTCGTCTGTGATTGTGGTTTGCTTTATCTGTGTTCTTTGTCATCAAGTTTTTTTATTTCCGCAAAAGACGCAATTATCACCTATTCACCCCCCCCCCCCCCCCCCCCTCTAGGTGATTTAGGTTAGCAATTAGATATTTCACAAGGCTACTTCTGGCCCACCCTCAGCAAGGATGCGGCAGAGTTTGCAAGGAGGTGTTCAAAGTGCCAGCTCTATGCTCCACTCCAACTCCTCCCAGCTCAGAGGCTCTGAACCATCACTGCTCCCTGGCCCTTCGCCATATGGGGGTTGGACCTAGTTGGCCCTTTCCCTCAAGCTAGCGGCCAAAGAAGGTTCTTACTGGTCATGATCGATTATTTCTCTAAATGGGTAGAAGTGAAGGCGCTCGCCAAGGTAACATCTCAAGTTGTGAGGAATTTTGTATGGGGAGAAATAATTTGCAGGCACGGTCTCCCCTGGCTATAGTGATGGACAATGGGCCGCAATTTGCTAGCGAAGAATTCGTTAGCTTTTGCACCCAACTTGGCATCAACCTCAGGTTCGCATCGGTTCACCACCCAAGAAGCAACAACCAGGTGGAAGTGGCAAACAAAGTAATCGTCAACCTACTGAAGAAGAAGGTGGAGAACCTCCGAGGGAACTGGGTAGAGCAACTACCATCCGTTCTCTGGGCCCTGAGGACTACCCCTAACACCGCCACCGGGGAGACCCCGTTCAAACTTTCTCACGAGTCTGAAGACCTCCTTCCCATAGAGTTCGAAGTAAAGACCCCCAGGGTGATCGCCGTAGGTGAAGGAGATGAAGAGTGGCCAGTGGCTAATGATGCGTAGCAAAGGCTATCCTTAGACTTGGTGGAGGAACTCCGAGACCTAGCCACCATCAGGCAGGAGGAAGTCAAGCGGCGAATGGCCCAATACTTTGACAAAAACATTCGAATAAAGCACTTCCAGAAGGGAGACCTGGTCTTGAAGAAGGTCGGCGCGGCCGGAAGAGGGGCCGCAGTAGGTAAGCTCGACCCCAATTGGGAGGGTCCATACATTGTAAGCGAGGTGCTCAAGTCAGGGGGGTATCACCTCCAAGATGTGGAAGGGGTACCTCTCGGCCGAGCCCGAAGTGGAGACGATTTGAAACGATTCTACCCTTAAAAGTTTTACGGCAATATTAGTTTTATATTTTACTTCTCCACTTGATAGTTATAACTTCTATGCGAGGACAGGCAAGGTGACAAGTGTTGGTGCTGGAATGCCCCAGATCGATTCCGCTCCCGGGCTCTCACTAGATGGGGGGTTTAGGTTGATCTCTGGAGAGGCTGGCATGGTGACAAATGTTGGTGCTGGAGTGCCCCAGATCGATTCCTCTCCCGGGATCTCACTAGACGGGGCGTTCATGTTGATCTCTGGAGAGGCTGGCAAGGTGACAAATGTTGGTGCTGGAGTGCTCCAGATCGATTCCGCTCCCGGACTCTCACTAGACGGGGGGTTCAGGTTAATCTCTGGGAGGCTGGCAAGGTGACAAATGTTGGTGCTGGAATGCCCCAGATCGATTCCGCTCCCGGGCTCTCACTAGACGGGGGGTTCAGGTTGATCTCTGGAGAGGCTGTCAAGGTGACAAATGTTGGTGCTGGAATGCCCCAGATCGATTCCGCTCCCGGGCTCTCACTAGACGGGGGGTTCAGGTTGATCTCTGGAGAGGCTGGCAAGGTGACAAATGTTGGTGCTGGAATGCCCCAGATCGATTCCGCTCCCGGGCTCTCACTAGACGGGGGGTTCAGGTTTATCTCTGGAGAGGCTGGCAAGGTGACAAATGTTGGTGCTGGAATGCCCCAGATCGATTCCGCTCCCGGGATCTCACTAGACGGGGGGTTTCAGGTTGATCTCTGGAGAGGCTGACAAGGTGACAAATGTTGGTGCTGGAATGCCCCAGATCGATTCCGCTCCCGGGCTCTCACTAGACGGGGGGTTTCAGGTTGATCTCTGGAGAGGCTGGCAAGGTGACAACTATCGAAGCTAGAATGCATCAGGTCCACTCCGCTCCCGGGCTCTCACTAGACGGGGAATGCAAGTTGATCACTGGGGAAGTTGGCAAAGAGATAAGTTCTTCACGAGATCAGGATGATATGCCTCAGGTTGGCGAGTCTTCGGCACTGACCCGGGCCTTCTCGCTCGGCGAGCCTGCTCGCTCGGCAAAAATGAAGATTTCGCACGATGGTGTGCAGGCGACAAGAATCCACCCTAAGCACTTCGAGGTATCTGGTGCTCGGCATAGAGGTTGCCGGCACAGGGTATGAGGCGAGCTCTCGCCGAGAAGGAAAGTACCCTGCGAAACTTAGGGGAAGGTGCATACTTAAAGGGCGATAAGTCTAAGGCAAGTGGCGGAAGGCCAGAGCAGCCAAAAATGTCCTATGCCTATTTATCCGATGACGTATGGTGCGAGAACGATCATCACGAGAATAACCTACGTAAAAATAAATATCGGGGCAAGCGAAAACGAGATATCAACACGAAAAACAATATAGCAAAAAGGGCGAACACAACACAAGGCCAAAAATATGCACCCATGCATTTCATAGTTTGATTTACATAAGGTGGCGATCTCGCCAGCCCATTACAAAACAAAGTAAAATCAAAAAGTATAAGCCTCATGGATCTCTCGCAGACTCTTCCTCGCCATCACTGCTCTTCACTGGCGGAAGCGGGATGAAGAGCTCCGGGATGATATCCTCCAGAATCATGTCGGCCGCGTCGGCGGCTAAGAGACCGGCTTCCTTCATCGTCTGGAAGATGTAGCGAGCCAACTCAGTAGACTTCAAGCGGATCTCCTCGTCTCGCGCTCGCCGCTCTTCCTTCAGACGGTGGGGAGAAGGGGGAACGACGGCACGAGTAAGGTCGCAGTTCAGGGCTTTTAGCCCGGCCACCTCGCCCTCCAATCCCTGAATGAGAGTGTCGGCTCTTCCGGCGGCCTCGAAATCCTGCAAGAAAAACAAGTTAGGGAAACGAAATGGCCGAAGGAAAGGAGAGTGACGAGGTCCAGGCAACTCACCACACTGCCCTCTGCGGCGACCAGCTTCTCCTTCACCTGCGTGTTCTCGGCAAGGAGCCCCTGATAGGCCCTCGCGAGCTCCATGTTCTGAATCTCCATCTGTAAGCAGCGCCTCCCCGTCATATGGGCGAGCTCGGCAGAGCGCAACTGTGACCTCGCGCTCTCGAAAGCGATGGTTCTCGCAGTCTCGTCTCTATAAGACCCCGCGTCCTCGCGCCCATAGAGGGCGAATGAGAGGTCGAAGGCATGACCGCTAACGGTCTCCTTCTCCACCCAGGAGGTAAGGATGGTGGAAATGTCCACCCGGTTTGTCTTCGGTTTCCAGTTTACCAAGAGCTCGCCGGTCTCATCCCGGCGCCTCTGGCCGAGGCCGAAGTTGTAATGGTTTACGGGGATGGGCAGGATGGAGGTTCTGGAAGCCTCCTGGCAGGGCTCGCCGTCCTCACCCCCCCCCCCCCCCCCCCCCCCCCCCCCCCCCCCCGCGGAGAGGCCGGTGAGATCGAACTCATCGAAAGCGGCCTCGCGAGGCTCCTTTCCCTTCAGGGAGGTGAACAAGACCCCGCTCTTCTTACTCTTTTTGTTCGGCGGAGATTTTGGAGGAACGACATGGCTACCAGAAGCCCCCGGTCTCTTGCGAGAAGAGGGCTCACCTGGAGTGACGGTGCCTCGGCAAGCCTCCGCCCCCATGGTCGCGAGAGCCAGGGTAGCGTCGGTTTTCCGATTGCTCGCGTAGGGGGGATGGATGGGAAGATCCCGCTCGCCTAGAAAAGGGTTGAAATTTCAATAAGTACGGGGTTACTGAGAAAGAGGTTAATAGTGATAGAGCGAGATCTTCACCTTCCCCGACGAGCACTGGAAGCAGCTTGTCGAGGTTGCGGCGAAGATGGACAACCTTAAAGTTCTTCTTGCAGAAGAACTGGTAGAGGAGGGCTTCATGTCCTCCAAGGGCAGTGGGCCGGTAGGTGGTCTCTCCGTGTTGGACTGGCGAGATCGGGATATTACCGAAGTTCCCCTTGACGAGAAGAAACTTCTGGGCCCAGAAGTGGGCTTTGTTGACGGTCTCGTCAAACTTAGGACCCGAGCCCACGAAGTAGGCAGTCCCGTCCCTGAAGGCACAAAACGAGAACAGCTTCCGAAAGACCGGGAGGCTGAACTCGATGCGCTCCTCGCGAAGATAGCAGGCGAAGGCTGTGATCACCGCCATGGCATTAGGGGTGAGCTGGCCCGGAACAACGTCATAGTGCTTGAGCACCTGACGAGCAGCGAGAAGATCAGGATTAGTTCACATAATGAGCGAGACTTGACCTGCAGAGAATAAGAAGCGAGCGAGAACGACCATTACCTGGCGAACTTCCGGCCACAAGGGGAGACGCAGGCCGACCGCGAAATGAGCGGTGGGGATGGCCAACTCATCGACAAGCGGGGCGTTGATCACGTCGTTCTCGCTGGGACGGCGTGCCTCGAACGGGGGGGGGGGGGGGTTGACGTAGTCGGCGACCGCGCTGAAATATTCCTCGTCGGTCAGGTTGCAGTGGTAGAAGGTGTGCTCCGCGAAAGACTTCGCAATCTTTCGCCGACCCTCCGACTCATTGGCATCGCCGCCCATCTTAATAACTTGCTAGAAAGGAAGTAAAGCGAGAACCGGAAGGAGCGAGAGCTCTGAAGCGGTGGAGGAAGAAGGTTGACAGTAAATGCGGTCGTTGACTCAGTTATGGCCGCCTATTTATAGCCAAAGCAAAAGGGCGGGAAGAAGTCCAAGCGTCGGCGGGCGCGGGTAGCAGCAAAAACATCACATCAAGGCCGCGGGCGAGAAAGACCTGCAGAGCTAGTACGAGCAACATTTTCGCGAGATGTATTTATCGAGAACAGAGGGTCCCCGCGAGCATAGTATAACATGAAAATGAAACGAATTTATTAGCAGCGAGCGAGAACTAATAAGAAGCTAGTAATACTTATTGTCAGACGAAATAAAGCCAACATATAAATGGCAAGTATACAGATTACAAGCCATTGCAAGGTTGTCTAGAATAACATCACTCGTTAGCAGGAATTAAGAGTCCGCGACGACGAAAAAAGTTAGCGAGAATCATGGGGCAACCACTTCCATCTACCCCCACCCCGCGACCCGGACCGCGGCGGTACCCTAAAGTTATAATAATCCTCGGCCAAGCGACCCTCCCGGTCCATGAGATAAGCATAGTCTCTCATCCTAGCTATATGCACCTCCGGCGTCGTGGCGTTCTCATCCTGGTCACGCTGCCTCGCTTGCTGGAGTCTCGCACACTCTTCCATCAAGACAGCGTGTCTATCCTCGGCGGCTTCCCTGTCACGTCTCGCCTGCATGTTGAGGTCCATCAGCATCCGCCCATGTTTCCTCAGTAACTCCGCGGCTCGTTGTTTCATCGTCTCAGGATCTCGCGGATCCCCTAAGAAGTCCTCCACCTGGTCAGGAAGGGGGGACATCTCGTCGTCGCCCAACTCGGAATCGGTAGGCGAATTTTCGTGATTCTCTACGAGATATTACGAAGAGGTTAGATGGCGCGCTTGAGTTCGCACAGGGCAGGGGGTCGTCAGAATGCTTACCCAGCGGGGGGCAAGAGGTCGAGGGATGGCCCTGAAACACGTTGTCGTAGTGAGGGTAGAGAGATTTACCCAGGCCGGGAGGGTAGGCTGCGTTGTTGGTCGGAGGGATCTTTGGCGGTACAGAGCCACCGGTCTCCTCGCTCGTCAGGAGCTGGAATCCGGGCTTATCTATAATTTTGTCAGGAGGCGGAGGCGGAGACAGAGGACGCGATGCCTGGCGGGCCGGGGATTTCAGGGGCGAGGCTATGAGAAGCAAGGAACGAAGTTCAGATAGTTGTCAAGGAGAGGGTTGGCATGCGAGATCAAGATCATACCAGCGACGTTTTTGCCAGCGAGATCGTTATCCGCCGACGGACTTTTGCGAGACCCACCAGCGAGTTCTCCAGCGTCCTCATTCGGCAAAGCATCCTGCGAGTAGATATGAATCACAGGCAAATTCATTGACGTAAACTAGAGGGGTAGCTCGTACCTTCTCGTGGGGGCGATCGTCCGGGGAGGAGACCAACAACACAGAGTCATCCACGGTTCGATGAGCCGCCTTCGCCTTCTTAATCTTCGGCGTCTGGGCAGGAGGCGGCCGATTCATCCAGGCGGGGACCCTGGTCGTGGAGGGTAGCCCTCCGACTTTCACTGCCCTCAGGCGAGCCTCGGCTTCTTCCGAAAGAGGCATCTCCAGGCAGTACAGTACCAGGCAAAGGGAAAGGAAAGGAAGTGGCGGCACACGCCACTGGGACTCGGGAAGATATTTATAGCCCACGGGGTGGGTCCCACAAAAGATTCCTGACAGATCATCAAGGGACTGGCGAATACCAGGGGTTGGATGTTTCTTCGCAAGCCCAAATAGCCTCGCGAAGAGCGGGGATTGTGTACAACCCCGATATTTGCCAGGCAAGGAGACGCGGTTCAAGAAGGCAATAGGATGAAGGATGTAATAAGGAAGAGAGGCCTTAGTGCCGAAGACCTTCCCTCTCGGAGGGTTCGCTGAAGGGAGAGCGAGAAGGATCAGCGAGATAAGCGCTCGCAGGCCGTTTCAGGAAGATTTCAGAGTTCGACGAAAGGAGTACTGCGCTCGACGAACTCTCCAGTGATCGTCGAGCTCACCTGACTCCGTCAAGCCCACGCCTGTTCGACGAAATCATCAGAAGTCGGTGAAGTGTTCTATGCTCATTAAAGCCAAAGGGACGGTCTCACAAGAGGAGTCGCGAGACCCAGACCTCAGCAGATATCTTCAAGAGACTGGGCCAAGCGAGGGCAGGCGAGTCAATACCTCGCAGGCCGCTGGCGGAAGAGACCCTTTGTTCAGCAAAGAGGTGTCTGGCGAAACGTGTTCAGTGCGCGCCAAAGTTAGTAGGCGATCTCGCAGGAAGGCTCGCGAGCTTAGAGCCTCAGCTTCCAGCGAGCTCAATTCTACGCTCGACAAATGTCAAACGGAGCTCAGCATTCGTCGGACGGCACCCGACGAACAAAATATATTCTATGGCAGCGCTCGGCAAGTTATAGTAGGGAAGCAGTGGTCGGCGATCCGCCCGTCTCAGCGGTCGACGAGCTGCCCATCTCAGCAAACAGCGAACAACTTATCGTTCGGCATCCGTCATCCTCGTCCGTGTTCGGCGAAGTGACCTGCGTTCGGCAAAAGGCGTGCTGAGCTCGACGAAGTCCAGAGGCGGTCTCACAGGGAGGCTCGCGAGACCGGACCTCGGCAGATACCGCCAGAATTGGCCGGCGAGGTCCTCGCAGGGTGATCGCCTAGGAGAGGCACCACGAGAAGGACTCGCGAGAGGGACCGCGAGAACTATAGCAGTCAAGTTCTCGCAGTTCCTTGCCCATAAGTTGATAAGGCCAAATTACCCTTCTACCCTTGGTGGCCAGCCTTAAGCCTCTCCAAACAGCGGAGTTTGGCTGTTATCAGACCCATTTGGGGTGCAGATAGTAAAATCAGAAGGCGGGATCCTGCTATTTGCAGGCCAGATCAGGAAACCTATAAATAAGACCTCAATGGCACCTTTGGAGAGGACTTCACTTCACCTTCTATCTCCTCAGGCTTTCTTTGGTTAGCATTTCCAGAGCTCTCCAAGGTGCCCGAGTCTCAGCTTTGGCTTGGAGGGGAAGCGCTCAACGATCTTCCGGGTTAGTGGAGGGACCTCCTTGCTGTGACTAAGGTCTTAGTCTTCTTTCTAGTCTTCAGTCTACCTTCTCCGAGGGATCAGTAACGGCTAGCTGCCCCTCATTTCGGTGAGGGCCCCGAGCTCCACAAGAGGCCGAGAAATCGGTTTCAATAGGTAGTAATGTGTTGTTTTAGGGCATTTGATTGTAGCAATGTCTTGTTAAATCAACAATTTTAACTGTTTTTCTTCTTACAGTGGTAACATTGTTTTTCTTCTTACAGTGGTAACTGTTTTTCTTCTTACAGTGGTAACTCTTTTTGTTGTTACAATGGTAATCATATTTGTTGTTACAACTGGAACTGTTTTTGTTATTACAATGGTAATCATATGTGTTGTTACAGCTGGAACTTTATTTTTTATTATTAAATTGTATTTGTTGTTATTTGTTGTTATTACAGTAGGAAATGTATTTGTTGTTACAGTTGGAACTGTATTTGTTGCTACAGTTGGAACTGTATTTGTTCTTATTACAGTTGTATCTGTTTTGTTGTTACAGTTGTATTTGTTATTACAGTTGTATCTGTGTTGTTGTTACAGTTTGTCAGATGTTTGATTATTTTTGGTTATTCAGATGCCCGGTAGCCAGTACCTTAGTTGTAGGTGTGCAATGTCCACCTTCAAATCTAATGCTAGTTCGTTACTGGAAGTAATTTCTGATGAGTCAAAGACAGCGCTTCAAGATGCCAATGTGCTTCCACTATTCCAAATTCCGAATCTCACACAGAATATACCGTTACTATATTTGCTTGTGCGGTGTTATAATGTTGACAAGAAAGCCTTTTTATTAGGTAAATATTATGTGAGGTTTGCTGTAAATGAGATAGCGATGATTTTGGGTCTCCCAAATAGGGGTCGTGTTTTTAAGTTTGCCAGACTTCCTCTTTCCGGCTTAACTCACAAGGATGTTATCGAAGAAATGAGAGGTCTTGCTGGAGAGGCATGGTCACCGACATTGGAGTGTAGGAGGGTGGAAGCTTTAGTGAGGTATCTGTTGGTGGTATTTTTTCCCCATTGAAGAGCCTGAGGGTTCCAGCTTGCCTTCAAAAATTTGGTGGTGTACAAGTTTTTCAAAAGTACAATTGGCCTAAGGCCATACACAAATTCTTGCACTCACAGCTGGTTGAGTTGAGTCGAATTAGTGCATTAAGAAGAGGTTCTCATTTGGGTTACTTGGAAGGATGCTCGACCATATTACTGGTACTTGTTGTGATTATATATTTAAATTGATTATATATTTAAATTGATTATAAAATACCCTTCACTTTATATCTTATCTTATTGTGTAGGTTTGGTTGTATGAGCACACCAAATTTCAGTTGGTTTGTGACGATGTTGCAAGGCCTCGAATTTGCCGCTGGACTGCAAAGTTGAGTTATAGCGCGAAGTATTGTTATGCTCTACAAAGAGAGCTTAGGATTCCAAAACAGGTGGGTTAAACCAAATTTCTACGGAGTTCTCCACTTTAGATTTAACATATATTTTATATTATTTTGTAGGTGAAAATTGAATTTGAGAATGTTTTAGAAAGTGAGAAGTTACTACTAGGGATGGATGATGAAGACCTCGATTTTGAGGCAGTCCCAAAAAGGCCCAGAAAATTAAGTAATGAGGATTCAAACGTTGATAATGTATTCTATAATGTGGAAGAGGCGAGAAAGAAAAGAAGAAGTTAAGGAAACTAGAGCAGAAGATGTTGAGAAAAGCTAGGAGAGAGCTTGAGAGTGAAAGAGGGAAGATCAAGATAGAGGAGTTTGGAAAGGTTGAGTATTTGCACTTTGAGGAGTTTGGGAATGAAACATTTATGTGGTCTGTTTAATTATGTCCAGCGTAAGACTGGTAGTTGACATTACTTTTTTCCCTGCCAGTTTATATTACTAGTTTAATTATGTTTAATTAGGTTTGATTATGTTTGCTTGTGCGGTAATTACATTGCTGGATACTTGAAAAGATGACGGTTAATTCAACCTTACGTTACGATTGTTAATTCAACCTTACATTGCTGGATAATTACATTACTTGTGCGGTAATTACATTGCAACAACCTTACAAAAATGACTGTTAATTCAACAATGTACATCAAGGTTTGAATACGTCCGGTATACTTGAAAAGTTGAATGACATATCCAAGAATAAATCGCTGCTAAAACTGAAAGCAGTAGGAGTGACCGGCCCATCAGAGTGATGTTCATTTGCTGAAGAACATATGAAGTTATACTCCTTTGTTGGCAGGGACGATTCTTGTATAGGGACGTTGACGTTGTCTACATAATTTGCATGTACATCATTATCATTTAAATCCGCCTTCTTTATCTTATCCACTTTCTTACGTGACTTCACGGTTCCTCTCTCCCAGTGGGCCTTCATACGAGCATTAGGAGCACCCTTAGGCCTCTTGACCAGAGGATTATGAACAAATGTACTATTGCTTTTCTCATCTAGAACACCTTTATTCTTACCTTCGGCCAAATGCATCATATGATCAGTTTGTTGTGCAGTTCATTCATGACGCGCATCACATGCTCTTTGGCAATGTTGCAATTCTCTATCTGGTTCGCTAAATCGTAGCTAAACCGCATCAAATGGTTTCTGAATATCATATTTGACCCATTCTCGGTCATGACAGGGATATTATTGAGATAGATACCCTTCCTTGCATTACGAGTGAACCGTTTAAGGACATATTTCAGTGAGATTTTCTCCACATTTCGTACATTGTACACCCTCAAGATATGTGGACATAATATGCCTTTAGTTTCAAATTCTCTACAAGAACACTCTGCATCCATTGTGGATATGTTGTAGTTCACAAACCATCGCTTATCTACTTCAACGCTATCCCTTTCCTTTGTCACATATGTTATATGAACTTCATCGTATCTCGTCTCGTCAACCATACAAACTCCAATGACTCCTATCATGAAAGATTTTTCAAAAATACCGAACATTTTTCGAGTGTACAACTTTAACAAATGTTTGAAGAGGGAACAGTTATTGTACTTTAAGGTAATAACTCCATGCTTGCATCTAAAATCTTCTTCGTGCTCACCCCTCATCAACGATAACACCAACTTCTCCAAACCCAAAAAACACTTAACAAGTGAACTACTCCCTTTCGAACTGCCATGCAAACAACTGTTTGATGATTCGCTTCTTTGGGTTGACAAAATACCGAGATCTAAAATATCTTTATTGTATGCAGTAGACCACTTCTTCCTGATGTTATATAAATCTCCCAACCATTTGTTACCCTGCAGATTTCCTGTCGTTACCATCTCATTCCAGCATCTTTCAAACTCGCCCTCACTATCACACTTGCTCATGCATTTGTAGAATAACGCCCGAACATTTTTGTTTTGGTTAAACAAAGGAACTTTTGAAGGAGCTTTCTTTGATATTGCCATTGACAGAGGCGATGGCGACTGCTAGTGAATACCCGCTGAATAGCTGAGGCCATGACTTGATCTTGATCCGTGAAAATTGTAAGTGGTTGTTTACCACCAACAACTTTAAGAAATGTTTCAAACACCCAACAAAATGAATATGTAGTTTCCTCGGCAATGAAAGCTCCCCCAACAAAAATATTCTGCCAATGATTGTTCACGGCGATGAAAGGCGCACATGCCAAGTTATATTTATTAAGTTTGTATGTTGTATCAAAAATAATAACGTCGTCATAACTATCATAATCTATTCTGCTATTTCCATCCATCCAAAAAAAGCTGGTGAGCCTATCCAGTTCCTCTTTTCTCACATCAAAGTAGAACATATTATCGTCCAATTGTCTCTCCCGAAATATCCTTAGCAAACTAGAGGCGTCACCACCATCGATTAGAGCTCTTTTTTCTCGTTGAACAAAATTGAAGGCATCGGTCTTACAAAATCCAATATTTTCAGCACCCCCAGCTTCATCTGAAAGGAAGTTGTAAGTATCCACTGCTCTTATTCCGGTGCCTGTCATATTCTTCATTAGATTACCTTGCATCTGAAATATTTTGCGGTTGGACCTCAATAAGTGCATCTCTTTCTCCATTGCGAGTGGATGATTGTGCTCCTCGACGAACCTCGTGACTTTCCAATTCTTGCCATCTACATCTGCATGAAAACAAATGCAAGCAAGACATCCGGTACGCGTTCCTAATTTGTGGTACTTCTTCGGTGACACCTTTGTATCCTTCCAACCTGCTTTCGCACAACTATATTCTCGTGCTTTAATAATTCTTGTGTGCGTCCAATACATTATGTGTTGTTTGCGAATACTGAATCATTTAGTGTGAGCATAATTACAATACATAGCGTAAGCCTCATCCTCCGAATGGACAATATGGAAAACAACTGAGCTCTTTTGCACCTAAAGGAATAAAGAAAAATATAATTGGAGTTATAAATAAAAATACAGTTAAAATACACTTGAATACAATTGGAGTTATAAATAAAAATACACACTCAGTACATGTTCAGTCAAACCTACACACAATAAATAGGAATTAATTAAGATTCAATTAACTAAGCAGAGCATTAGAAATAGCAACAAATGATTAGAAACAAAACACTAAAACAAGGAATACAGTGGTAGTTTACAATGATAATAAAGTAAATGTACTGTTAAAATTGTAATCCGATATACAGTCAAAATACAGTTCAATACAGTTGGAGTTATGAATAAAAATACACACTTAATACGGTTCAATACTAAGTAGAACATTGGAAAATAAAACAAATGAGACTAATTCAAGAAAAAAAGTCTTTACTTACATTAATAATACAGTTACTGAACTGTTAAAATTGTAATAAGAAATACAGTCAAAGTACAAATGATTAGAAACAAAAGACTATAACAAGGAAAATTTTACTACGATGTACAGTCAAAATACAGTTCAATACAATTGGAGTTATGAATAAAACTACACACTTAATACAGTTCAATACTAAGTAGAACATTGGAAAACAAAATAAATGAGACTAATTCAATATGATTCAAGTCACTAAGTAGAACATTGAAAATCACAACAAATGAATCAAAGGACTTACAGTGCCAACATTATCATCTACTTTGTCTGACGACATCATAAGGGTTAAGCAAGTATCTCCGTGGTCAAAAAACTAACAATGGAATCAATACAAATAAATTAGATGAGTTAAATAAAAAGGCAATGAATGGACTTGGATGCATAACCAGCAGCGTGATCCAGTTTGGATGCATAACAGGGGCTCACCGAGAACTAGGAATGGGGAGCGGAGGTTTCGCCAGAGCTTAAAGGGTTCGCCGGAGAGTAGGGGTTTCACCGGAGCTGAAGGGGTTCGCAGAAGAGCCTGGAGTGTTTCGCGCCCTAGCTGGGTTTTGACGGGAAGGAAGAGAAGGAAAATAGGGTGGGCCCGGGTATTTATTCTCGCAGCATGAATTCCTGCGTTGAGCGCAGAGAACAGGGTCCTAAATTATAGGTATGCCATTTGTCAAGGCCATGAGTTGACGGGTCCCACCGGGCTCCAACTGGCGGCTGATTGACGCTGTGAGTGGAGGAGAGAATCATCGGATTGATGTGAGATTTTAGGAAAAAAATTTGCTCCTTGCATCGTGCCCTCCTCTAGAAATGGGTTTAAATAGACAGGGACGATGCAGGTTTAACCTAGGCGACGGACAGTTCCGCTCTTCCGCAGCCTCCCTCCTCACCGGCGAAGTCACACCTCTCGACAGGGAAAATCATTGTTGTCGGCACTGAAGCGACGCTCTTCCTACCTCCGACCATCTTCTAAACCGGAGGTATTTTTTCTGCCACCAAACTAGGTATAGCTTTTACGTTTTCCCGCGGCCTCGCCTCTTTGTGGACTCAATATCTGTGTAGTTTGTGATTGGGCAAGTGTTTTTCAAGATCAAGCATTTACCGAGCATTCTCTCCTGCAACATGTCCTTGGAAAAGGGTTCCATTGAGAAGGAGAGTACTGAAATGGGGTTCAGCAGTGGTGAAATGGATAAAGACAGTGATGTAAGCATGCAACTATTGTTATTGAATTTTTCATGCCTGTACAACTGTATTTGTTCAAAATGCAGGTTGGACGTCAACTGTATTATTAAAGTACAACTGTATTTGTTCAAATCTGTATAACTGTATATGATTCTAATGTGTTTTATAATTTGCTACAGCTCAAAAATGAAAATTCTACTTTCCTTGTTGTCCATTCAGAAGAAGAGGCATATGCTTTGTATTGTGATTATGCTCACAAAACCGAATTTAGTATTCGTAAAGAACACATTGTTTATTGGACTCACACTAGAATTATCAAGATGCGTGAATATAGCTGCTACAACGTCGAAAAGAAGCAAACAAAACCGACACCAATTAAATGTCGCAAATTTGGCACTCAAACCGGTTGTCTTGCTTGCTATTTTTTTAGATCTGATAAAAATGGTCAGAACTGGACGGTTGCTGATTAAGTTTGTCGAGGAGCATAATCACACCCTTGCAGTGGAGAAAGAGAAGCATTTGTTAAGGCCAAATCGAAAGGTATCAAAAATACAGGACAATCTTATAAAAAATATGACAGAGGCTGGTATAAAAATCATTGAAGCGTACAATTTTCTCTCTGAAGAAGTTGGGGGTTTTGGAAATGTCAGTTTCAGCAAGGTTGATGTCTATAACTATGTCCAACGAGTTAAAAAAAACTTTAATTGAAAATGATGACTCAGTTAGTTTGCTAAAGATACTACAAATAAGACAACTTGAGGATAATGTATTTTCATACAAAGTCCAGACAGATGAACTACATAGGTTGACTAGTTTTTTTAGGATGGATGAGAGCAGTAAGATTGACTACGATTGTTACGATGATGATATTATTTTTGACACTACTTGCAGATTAAATAAATACAATTTGGCGTGCGCTCCATTCATTATTGTTAACAATCATTGGCAGAGTGTTTACGTCGGTTGCATTTTTAGTGCAGAGGAGACCATTGATTCTTTTGTTGAGTTTTTGAGACATTTCTTAAGTTCGTTGGTGGGAAACAACCCATAACTATTTTCATTGAACAAGATCAGGCTATGACGGTTGCTATTGAGCGTGTTTTCACCACAAGCCGACATCAATTGTGTCAATGGCACATCTCCAAGAAAGCTCCTTCTAAAGTTCATTGTTTCAACCATGAAAAAGGTGTTCGAGGTTTATTCTACCAATGCATGAGCAAGTGTGACTGTGAGTTCGAGTTTGATCGTTATTGGAATGAGATGGTGTTGAAAGTAAGCTTACATGACAACAGATGGTTGAGGGACCAATATGCACTTAGGAGGAAGCGGTCAACTGCCTACAATAAGGATGTGTTGGATCTAAGCATTTTGTCGACTCAAAGGAGCGAATCTGCAAACCATGGATTGCATGGTTGTTCCAAGGCAACCTGCTTTTATTGTAGAGTGCTTCATTGGTTTGGAGAAACTATTTTCGACGTGGCGGAGAGCTGAGTTTGATGAAGATTTTAAGTGTACGCATGGTAGTGTTTGTTTAAAATATAAAGGTTCCATCATACTGAAGCAGGCTTCAAAGGTTTACACCAGAAAAATGTTCTCTATCTTCGAGAAATCATTCATGGAGGGGGCTGTTAGGGTTAGCATTATCGATGAGATGAGATAGGAGGATGATAGTATTGTTAGACCTAACAAGTATTTCATATATGACCTCACTTGGTGACAAAGATCAAGATGGTAAAAGATAGTTTGTAAACTTCAATGGTAGTACATGCGAAGTAGAATGTTCTTACCGAGGATTTGAAACCAAAGGTATTCTATGTAAACACATTTTGCAGATATTCATTCATAGAAATGTAAAGCAGATTCCAACCCAATATTTACTCAAACGATTCAGTTTGAAAGCTAAGAAAGGTATTTACCTTCCATGCACACCTTCAATGGCCCAATGCGAATCAAATGTTATTTTCAGGAACCATTTTCCTGTCTACCATGCTAGGACAAAACACATCGATGTGCGCTACCACAAGTTGAGGGAGTTCATTGGTGGAGGCTAAATTCAGTTGTTGAAGGTGTCCACAAAGGACAATGTTGCGTATATGTTTACCAATCCCCTGATAGGAGTCAAGTTCAAGCACTGTCTTGGCTTGACTCACATTTGTGCATGCTGATTGTGGTGACCCCAGGGAGAGAGGGTAGTTCTTTGGAGGGAGAAGATCCAAGCTGCAGGTGGAGCATATCATGCGTGAGGCATCAAGGTGGAGATTGTTGAATTGTGTCACCCCACACCAAACCGGACCCCCCTCCTCTTCCATTTTTCGACAATTTTCTTGCTGATTCATCTATAAATAGGATGTTGTTTAGGGTTAAAGTGTACATCCTTTGATTATAACCGAGAAGAGGAGGAGGGGTGCGTTAGCGGCGGTAGGAGTCCTCGAGGGGGTGCGTCCTTCATTAGTGGTGGCAGAAGTCCTCTTCCGGCGGTCCGACGTCAAGGAGATTGGAGGCCTTCGGTGACTCCCGTGAACGAGTCCAGGCGGACCACCAAGATCGACGGCGGAATCCTCAGGCGGGGGATCCCTGGAAGCGGACGACGCAGGCGACGTCGAATGAAGAAGGAGAAGCTGTTTCGTGCGATACCACCCGGCGGTATCGTTACCGCGAGCGGTAGCTCTCAAAGCCTGATCAGACAGAATATCATGGCACATTTCAGATCTATTGCCCTCGGTGTAATCTATGCACTACAAACTCTCCGAATCATTATAGTGGATCTTCTTCGGTGCTCTCCCCGTGGACGAGTCGTTTACCTCTGAACCACGTAAATATTTTGTGTCGTCTTTGTGTGCTTGATTTCTCTATTTTATTTTACGCTATTGCTCGGTGCTCGGCTCACGTTTTTTCGTTGCGCTGTCCGCGGCGATTTGAAGTCGCAGATTAGACCCAATTTCATAGCATGATATGTGAACCAGAATCCTCTCCATTTGAGTCCAAATGGATAATATCGATTTCACGGTCCAGATGTATTTGAGGCTGATCCGACAGGTTCACTAATCCCATCTTTTTATATTTTTCATATAATTAAAAATTTATGCACCTTTAGATAAAGTGATAATTATACTTGACCATGAAATAGAGAGGATCCTGATCCGACATTTCTGAGTCTGCTAGGGTCTTAGAAAAAAATATTTGATTACGGTTAAAAAATAGTTATTTCTTTTTATTTCGCAGATAGCCGAGTTATATTTATTAATCGTTAATTTTAATTTTAATCGTAAGATAAAAAAGATTACGCGGAATTACCGAATTACTTTAATAACTCGGGAAAACAATTATTTTCCACACGAAAGGTGTGATGGCCAGGAATTCTCTTAAAATGTTTGTTTATTCATTTCCAGGGAACAATTAAAGCTTAAGGCTTAAGCCATAAGCGAATAAAAATCAAACAGGGGTGACTTTCCAGAAAGCGTCGCTTTCAGACTTCTGACTTATAGCGAGACCGGAAAGCCCCACTATCCCAGCACGCGCGCACGCCACGTGGGACCCACGTTGACATACTTCTGCCCCACGTCCGCTTCCGTCAGCGCTGTCGGTTATTTAACCAAAAAAAAACAATCTTTTCATTTTTCATTGGGAGTTGTTAAAGGCAGTGCAGTTTTGGCTAGTCACGCCGCACTTTTTCCTAATTTTTTACGCCTTTTAGAAATACATCTTTTATATGCATTTTTAGGAAAATTGTTCAACACAAAAGTTGCAGATTTCGACGAGATCTACAACTTTAGTGTTGAACATTTTTTCTAAAAATGCATGTACAAGACGTATTTCCAAAAGGAGCGAAACCTGAGCGTATTTCCAAAGTACGTCTTGTGCATGCATTTTTAGGAAAAGTGTTCAACACGAAAGTTGTAGATCTCGTCGAAATCTACAACCTTCGTGTTGATCAGTTTTCCTAAAAATGTATGTACAAAGCTTATTTCTAGAAGACGCAAAAAATTAGTAGAAAGTGCGGTGCGACTAACCAAAACAGCGGTGTCTGTAACAACTCCCTTTTCATTTTTGTGCCCTTTTAGCATTTTTTTAATATATTGACCGCAATAATATTTCGAGAGTTCTAGACTTTTAGGTAAATATAATATTGGTCAACCCTTTAATGCAGAACAAAATGTCTTTTAGGTTGAATGTCAAATCAAAGTTTGAGCGCGCTGCTTAAACTTGAATTGAATGAGTTTTGTGGTGGACCTACAATATTGATTGATTTTGAGCTTATTTCATGTAGGAATTGTCTTATTGGGGTTTAGCAAAGATCTCACGAGGGATTGACATGAAATCACATTGAACTCCATATTTACTTAAAACAGACATATAGCTAGAGAATTAATATTTTAAGGGAAAAAATATGTGGATGTGACTCAACGGGACCTTTTATGAATTGAAGGACTGTCAAGCACGCATCTTGATTGTGACTAGTGTATTGGTATCTACTTGATGCTCTTGTACAAAATTTGAAATGTCAACAGTCTCTCTGATTATAAAGGTTGTTGTTAAATGAGCTTTGATGGAAAAACTTCGTCAATTGTTCATATGATGTTGTGCAGTTAAAAGGAAAAAACACTAAAATGTCATCAAACATTTAAAATTTTAAATTGAGAAGTTTCAGACTAAAAATATTGAGATATACAGAAGCCCAAAGAACTCTAGCAGTTATCCATAGTTCTGATAAGTCTTAATGAGCATTCTGTGTAAATCATCTTGGTAGTGACACTTATATGTGTATAGAAGTTGTGAAAGTGTTGTTACTATGCATGATAATTAATGGTAGTGTACAAATCATTGCATGTTGATGTGTATTCATGATTATTTCATGGTGTATCAATCTTGATATTTTTGCACTTATGTATATTTCATTGTTTCAAATAACACTTCCGCGCATAAGAATTGGACCATAAATATTATTGAATATCTCTTAAGGTGTATGCGAAAGTTCTAGATTACTTGTCATGATTACTACAATATCTCTATATTTATCTTCCAAATCTTCTATCATTGTAGTCTCTATATCTTGATTTGATGAAACTTAAAAAACTAACAAGTGACATGATGAATCTTAAAGCTCTAACTCTGATATTAATGATTTTAGTTCATAAAACCTAAAGCTCCAACTCTAATATTTCATAGTTTTATGAAACTTTATTTTTTTTAATATGAGTTGACTAAGTCTATCACAACTACTTTCCAATTTTCATGATTATCTTCTTCTTACTTTCCTAGAAGTTCCATCTGGATTATCTCTTCATATTTCACTATGTGCTACATTATTATTATGTGTTTACACTTCTTTTTTGCCAATCATGCCTATTTTTCTTTATTTCAATGAGCTTTTACAAGCCTTTCATTCCAAGAAGTATTTTCACGCTATCTTTATGTATCCTTGTTGTTCACGATTATCTTTATGTATCCTTATTGTTCACGATTATCTTTATGTATTCTGTGACTTTTCACGATTACCCTTTACTTTATTATGAGTCTCTCAAGTTTTCATGATTATTATGTATCTCGTTCCTTCACAATCTCTTGATTATTATTTTTGGTCCAAATGGGGAGAGTTGAAATGATACCTGCTTTTACTAATAACAAAGGGGGAGATTTTGTGAACAATTGAGAAATATCATTCTTAAAGGGATATGATATATTTAGAGGGAGTGATCATTTAGGGAGAGCATAATAAATTTTGTACCAGTTATGCTAAAATTATTTTCATGTATTTATCCTAACGTGTCTCTCTAAAAGAATTGGTGCTTGAGCCGTGGCGATTTTAATAATCGTGAGGAAAAGATGGGCATTAGGAGGTTGGTGACAGCTCTTCCAAGAGCAAGTGCGGTAGCCAAGGTAGTCTTTTTGAATGCAGAGAACCTATCTAAGCTTCTCCTTCGACGGTCGAAGAAGTGTCTCTTCGTTCTCATCATAGCTTCCGTGCTATCTTCGCTAAATTCCTCTTCTTCCTCTATTGTCCTATCTTTATTGATGGTTTAGCTTACTATAATAATTTAATGGTTGTTAATCATGTCTCGCTATGTATAATTTTATATGTAATTTGATATTGATTACAATCATATCTTCTTAATATTGGAAGTTGGATTTTATCTTGTGACATTGTGATTAGTTGTTTGCAATTTAGCTTTGTGATGATGATGATGATTATATGTGTAGTTGTAGTAAAATTCCCCAATTTTGATTAGCTTAGCTAGTCCAAGGTATATGACATCCTTGTATCTTCACATATGCTCTACGTGATTTGATACTCATAGGGAATCCTTCATTTTATCTTACTTTGATGGGTGCACTACCGATATTATTCCACTAGGATAACAGACGTCTATAGTTTAGCGGTCACCCATCCTGCATGTCATCATTAACAATGAAGCACTCTTTGGTGAACATATCAACCTTCTTTAGCATCACTTTCATCCAACTTGACTTTAATACCAACTTGCATGCACTTGAAGCTCGTGAAAATGTTGTGAGCTATCTTAGCTCCTTGCTACACTATTCAAAAAAGCTAAGTCAACCTCACAATAATACTTCAACCATGAAGAGAAGAAGAGTTGGTGAAATCGAAGGCATAAGAGCAAGAGGAAAATCAGAGACTCAATAAATTTTATTTCTAAACTTTGTGATTGCAAATGAAGGTTTACCTTATTTATATAGCCAATCAGGCTATTAGTTTATTGTTTAGAAAGTTACATCACCACATATGTTATTATATCTTAACACATTTTTATATTAGATCTTATCCACATGAACACACTAGGGCACCATGTTAGCCTAGTTAATCCTAATATTTCATAATCATAATGTAATATATACATACGACCATAATCCATCTTGATGTGGGAAATAATGTCCTTTCAAAAGGTCTTCATCTTGGTCGTAACAACATGCTTCCTCTCTTCTTGGGGTCTTTTCATTTGGTTTGATGGATAATTCATGTTTTTATTTCGATATTGATGATTGCTTCTTTTATCATCATCCTTTCTAGAGGATCACAAAGAGGATATTTCGAGTATAGCTCCAGTAGTAATCATTTCCCTTGTCCCATGATAACACATTAATTTGATTGAAATTATGTCAAAGAGACAAATTTTAGATGATAATGAGCTTTTTTGAAATACATCAAGTGTTCTTGAAGCTTGGTTGTTTGTCACTGGGAGTTTTAGAGTGACTCTCACCATAATTTTATCTTGATTTAACATTAATCCATTGATCTTGAAAAGTTGCAGGTAGAGGTCATTGAGGGATTACATTGCGGTTAATTGAATGCAGAATTGTTAGAAATATTTTGGGTGGAATCCATTAGATGTTAATTAATATAACCAAATTAAAAGCAACATCTCCAGAATGGTCCACTATGATCATACTAAACTTTAGAGTGGTTGTAGAACTCTTGGGTAAGTTCCTTTTGGGTTCAACAAACCAAAGAATTATTATAATCCTTAAAAGCAATATCTAAGGGAAACAATGTACAAAACTGAACCAAGATCACGGGCTAAAGTTGGATCTCTCAGTGATCCAATCAGACAATGTATGAAGTATAAGTCTCAGTTTAGATCCTCAAGGAACAAATAAATTAAATTAGACATAATTAGTGTTGTGGATCGTTGACACTTTTTTGATCTGGTATATTAAGTTCATCTTATCTTGAGAGTCAATTGAATGTGCACACTATCAAAATCGAGTTAACAATAAGGTTTTTAAGTGGCCAACCCAGAAAAGACAAAATCATGGGTCTAACCCAGTTTAGGAAATCCACTATCAATGTTTTATGAGTGCACATCTATTTTAGCGAGGGTGATATGTCACCGCTCCATTTACAATAATAACAAATAATCTTCTATTTGGGACATGAATCAGGGACACACTCCAGTGAATGACATGTAAGGGCACAATCTTGAGCGGCATACGAGGGTATGATTTAAAGTATAGCAAGCGAGTGCGAGATTTGGAGAGCAGTGCATGAGTCAATTTCTAGAGAGCGTTGCACGGAATGTTGAGCAGCGTGCGAGGGCATGGTGTATTAAGATATGCATAGGACGTTCATTTTGGTGAGCGGTGCACAAGCAGCACGATCTAATGAGTTGTGTGCATGAGGCACGATCAGGTGAGAAGTGCATAATGGGTTCATTTTGGTCAATGGTACACAGAGGATGCATTCTATAAAGTAGCGTGTGAGCTAGTGAGTGGAATGCTAAGGTGTGATATGTTAAGGGGGAATGGGGGTTGAAAGCAGTCCTGGGTATGTCTTCTTCCTGAATTTGGAGTTGGTCATAGCCTGATCGTAGATCAATCTTTGAGATGATAGAAGCGCCTTGCAGTTGATAAAATAACTCGTCTATTCTTAGTAGGGGATAAGTATTTTGAATTGTAAGTCGGTTTAGCTCCCTATAATCGATGCACAGGCGCAGGAATCCATCCTTCTTTTTAACAAACAACATCGGGGCTCCCCAAGGTGAGGAACTCGGACGAACGAATCCTGCATCGATCAATTCTTGAAGCTGAATCCTGAACTCTGCCAGTTCATTTAGGGCCATCCGATAGGGTGTTCGGGACACGGGTCGGGCTCCAGGTATAAGCTCGATTTGAAAGTCAACCTCTCCTGGAGGAGGTAAGCCTGGAAGGGACTCGGGAAAGATGTTTGGGAAGTCAGGAACAACTGGAACTTTGACATGTACTTTGGTCTTGTCCTCCATCTTGAAGTAGATTAAGAACACTTACTCTTTCTGCCTGACTTCTTTGGTGGTCTGCGCATAAGATAATATTAAGCGAGAGACCATGTATACCTTTCAACATGATGGATTGACCGTCCAGATTTTGGAGACAGATTTCTCTAGTTGAGCATTTAATTTGTGTCTTGTGCTCGGCCAACCAGTCCATTCTCGATATGATGACGAATCCAGTTATTGCTAATATGGTTGCGTAGACTTCGAATTCCAGATTCCTTAGAAGGTCTAGAAATGAACATTTCTCGGTAGAGGTCATATCTGATCCATCAGGAAGTCGTATTCGTATTGACATTCTAATTGATCGGATGACATTGATTTTTTGAGGAGATAAAGTCTCGTGATACAAAGGAGTGCATGGCTCCTGTATTAAATAGGGTTTTGGCAGGTTGACCTTCTACCAAGTAATCCTGGAAAGATTTATTTAACTTAATGACATTTTATGATAACCATGACAACATCAAGTTAAGAGATAAGTACAACTGGGATAAACTAGAAATATATATCAATAACTACTTCCGGAGTGGGTCCCTGCTGTAGGTCGAGTGTAAGCCTCAAGAGGTGCGGCTCTAACATTCCTTTACGACTCTCGCCTACTCTGTCGGCCTCTCCAGCCTCCTCGGTCGCGGCCTCTGCAGTCTACTATAGCTCCCTGCTCCATCTGCACCGCTCCTAGTTATGGCCTTCCCGCGGATTGCGGGCAGAAGGCCTGAATGTGTATAGTCTGGTGGTACAAAAAATTCCCTGCAAAGGGAACGTCTCGACGTTGTATAGGTGCTTGTTGTCGTGCAGGTGGGGGTAGTTGTCTCTGTTGGGGCTGCTAACGGGGTGGCTGTGCTTGACGATATGGGCGGTGGCAACAATGTTGTCTCCTGTCATGAAGCTATCGATGAGGAGCAACTACTTTCTCCCATCCTCGTCGTGCAACCGGTGCCTCAGTAGGTCTCCTTCACCGCTGGGCTACCATGGCCTGGTCCATCTCTAGTGCATCAACGTGTATCGCAATGTTATGAAAGGAGGTCTGCGTAATCATGATCAGGGGATGGCGGAGGTCATCACGTAGTCCACTATAAAATCTCGTCGCTCTGTTTCTATCCGTCAACACTAGAATTCCCACAAGCGCGCTAGATGGATGAACTCTTGCTAGTACTCTGGCATGGTCATGTCACCCTGCCGTTTCTGTAGGAAGCACTCATGTAGCTCAGCTCGATCGGTATCGGATATGAAATGCTCTAAAAATGCCTATGAACCCATAGAATACTGTTGAGTGGGCGTCATATAAAGTGGAGCAAATAGCTGTCCGCAACCAGCCGCGGGCATATTCCTCAAGCAGGGTCACCACTAGGTAAACTACAAGAATTGCAGGGCATCTCATCCATACTAGCAGCTCCAAGACTCTCTCTACCCACTCCTCTGTCTATATAGCAGTCTCGGAACCTCGGTTAGTAGGAGGTCTCAACCCTCGAAAGGTCGTCACTATGTCGGTCTTGTGAACGAACTGTTGTTGCTGTTGGGCAATAGTAGTCTGGAACGTGCCTAGCAAGGCTTCGAGGGTCTATCCCAGCTCTGTCTCTGCAAAAGAAGCAGCAAGAGCAGGTGGTGGAGTCATGGAGTGATACTAGTCTCTTGAGGGAGATCTTTCGTTACTCGACTCCGAGATCTAGAGAAGTAATAAGAAAGAAGTCAAAAGTTTGCAAAGTAATAGAATTTGCAAAAATTGACAAGCGTGGAAACGAAGTGTGTGCGGGTGTGCAACGTACAACCTAGAATACTTAAACCTCTATCTTAAAGGTCCACCAGGCTTCCGCTGCCCGGTTTGTCCCAAAGCAAGAAACAAAGCCGGGAAAGGAAGAATTCTGAGGCAACCCCACATAAACTGATCGTTAAATGCTCTGATCCTATTGTAAGACCCCCTACAGAAGATCGGGTCAGGGGAGAGCCTTACTGCCAAGACGGCTAGCCTACGCTTTTCAAATGGGTAATGTGCCTGTTTCTCAAGGGTAGAACGATCGACTTGTAAGGCTATGGAACATCATCACATGCATCAGATCAATTCACATGCGGAAGTAAACTAGAAGACACACATATATATATATATATATATATATATATATATATATATATATATATATATATATATTATACACACGAGCAACTTCGCACGGGCTTCGCCTGTGCTCCCTGACTCTTAGCGGGTTGCGCCCGCATTCGACAGTACCCGACTGACGACGGCGGGCTTCGCATATATATATATATATATATATATATACACACACACACACACACGAGCAGCTTCGCACGGGCTTCGCCCGTGCTCGCTGACACTTAGCGGGTTACGCCCGCATTCGACAGTACCCGGCTGGCGATGGCGGACTTCGCCCGCAACATATACATATGAGTACTCAAAATGACCGTAAAAAATATACATCAATATTTTATAATTATTTTTTTCAAAAACATTTAGGCTCCGTTCGTTTCGCGGGTTTTACACGGAGGGTTTTGGTTTTGGTCAAAAACCAAAATTTTGTAGGTTTTAGTTTTGGTCAAAAACCAAAAAATTTTGTTCGTTTGCACCCATGGTTTTGCATGAAGGTTTTGAAAAATAAATTTGCGGATAATCATTACTAGGGTCCAAAACATAATCATTACTATGGCCAAAATGATGATGATGAACTCTGGCCACAATGATGATGAACAGTGTCAAAACTATCTCAAAACCCATCTAAATAGGTAAGTTTTGGGCATAGAAGGATTTTTCAAAAAGCAAAACCCATGGGTTTTGGGCCAAAACCAATCCCCTCTTTTAAAATAAGCAAACGAACACTAGAATTGGTTTTGGTCAAACACCTTTCTCCAAAACCCATAGGTTTTCTGTGAATGCCAATTTCAATCCTAAAAAATGTCAAACGAACAAAAAAATTAGTTTTGATATACCCAAAACCAAAACCTCCCTCTCAAAACTCGCGAAATGAACGGAGCCTTATATTTTAACAAAAAAATTATTTTAAAGTAAGTCATTATATTTCAAAATTAGTTTTTGTAGGACTAATGATAACCTACCATAGTAGATCTAAGAGTTCTACTAAAAACTTTTGGATTTTATGAATTTTCATCATTATTTTTATTATAAGTATATGATGTAATTACACAAATAGTCATTACATTTTATGAAATTTCATTTTTTTATGATATATGTTAAGTCATTGGAGTAAAAGAATGAGGATATATTTGGCAATTTTGAATGTTGCACCAAAGACAACTTCTTCTATATAGTAGTTAAAGATATATATATATATATATATATATATATATATATATATATATATATACACACACGAGCATCTTCGCACGGGCTACGCCCGTGCTCGATGCTCTCGGGCGGCCTTCGGCCGCATCAATGCGGGCTTCGCCCGCAACAAAGCGGGCTTCGCCCGCTTGGCATTCAAGGCGGGCTTCGCCCGCCCCCTCGGCGTCGGCGGGCTTCGCCCGCCCCTCGCCGGTCTTCGCCCGTCCCTCGCCGGTCTTCGCCCCCGTCACCTATTTAAAATTTTAAATAATTTTACATTCATTAAATTTTAAATAATCTTCGCCCCCTCGCCGGTCTTCGCCCTCCCGACATGGCCTCCGGCCGTCGTGCCCCGCGCGGCAGTACCCAGCTGCTTGCGGCGGGCTTTGGGGGCGGGCGAAAGTTTTTAAAAACAAATTTTAAAAAAATTAAACAATATAAGTTCTTCGCCCGCCCCTCGCCGGTATTCGCCCGCCCCTCGCCGGTATTCGCCCGCCCCTCGCCGGTATTCGCCCGCCCCTCGCCGCTCTTCGCCCGCCCCTCCCCGGTATTCGCTCACAATTTTTTTTGCTTAAAAAACATTTAAAAAAACTTAAAAAAAAACATTTAAAAAACATTTCAAAATGTGGTCATGGGACTACAATTAATAAGAATTTTTAACTATAAATAATAATAATAATTATTAATTGATATAACTTTTAAAAAAACTTTAAAATAAAATTAAACAAATTAGATTTTAATTATAAGTAAACAAAATGGCGGATGAACAGTGACGCCACTGTACATCCGCCATTTTGTTTATTTTTTTGAATTCTTTAATCAAAATAGTTATTAATATTAATAACTAATTTTGGTTTTTTTTTTTATTTTCAAAAAATCGCAGGCGGGGCCCACAGGCGGGCCCCGCCCGCTTAATGGTGATGTGGGATTTTTAGTCCCACATCGCCAATTACACTGGCTTCCCGCTGTTTATATAGCGGGAAGCCGGTGTATGCTCAAAGATTACAGCGGGCGGGCACAGCCGGCTGGCACGCTCCCGCCTGGCCCGCGTGAGCCTGCCCGCTCCCGCGTGAGGCCGCCCTGGCTCGCCCCGTCCCGACCCGCGTGAGCCCGCCCGCCCCCGCCTGAGCGCGCCCGCCCCCTGTGAGCCCGCGTGACCGAACCTAGCCGCAGCTGGCCCCATTTTTTTCGTTCCTACAGGGGCAAAATGACCGACCCGCGTGAGCCCGCCGCGCCCCTAGACTACCCCTAAAATTTTCACCTCTGTAGTAGGTTTAGGGGATCTAGGAAAAACTATGGACGGACCTGATCGTTCCTGCGATTGAACGGCCGCGATTAACGATCTATTTCATCTTCAACCGCCACGATTGAATCCATGATGTTAGCATTGAGATATGCATATTTCCATAATAGTAATATATATATATATATATATATATATATATATATATATATATATATCGTAGCCCGATCGAGCTACAACAAAAATTACAAAATCTCTCGCTCTCATTCTGCTCTAAGATTTCACATCTCTAATGTTGGGAGGCGAGGGAGTCGCATCTACTAGCCCATGCTCTATGGTGGGTACTCTCTCGCGCTCTTGCTAGGCTCGCGCTGCTCCATCTCCCTAAAAGAGTGTGCGACAATACGTTAGTTATAAAGACTAGTGAATTCCCACACCCTCCCCAAGATCCCTAAAACTTGGGGACGAGAGTGAGCCTCTGTGGAATATTAATAGCCGAAGTGACATAAGAAAACATGTTAATTAGCATTAGCATATATAGTAAACAACTATCAGGAACATATGCAAGATGTATGCTAGTAAGCTAGGAACGAGTGCAGAAATAAATGTTGCTGGCTAAATAGCTCAAAAGCACAGAAAATAAGCGTGTATATAATAAAATCACTTCTAGCGCGCGCAACCCAACAGGTGTTCACAACCTGTAGCAACTTCATATGTCGACATAGTTTGACCGTTTTTACTTCCAGCGGGGTAGCTAACTCTACGGGCCTCACCGATGTGGCGGACGGTAAGAGTGGCCGGTCCTGTCACTTTTGGTTGTGTTCGTACCTCACTACCCAAACCTTGGTGCAACATGGTGTACTCGTAGTAGATTTGAGCGACATCTGACGAAACGAGAATCCGACTAACTTATCAATGTACAAAGGATTCAGTGGTTTTGGAAGAGTTTTAAGAATCAATGTATAAAGGATTCGATGGTTTTGTTCTAAGAGACTACTTATCAAAAGACTCGGTGATTCATAAAATCTTCTTACCAAAAAAATCATAAGTGGTTCTTCGAGTCTACTTGTCAAAAGATTCTATCATTTGTAAAGGAAACATGGATAGTGGTCTCTTACCTATGGTAAGAGAGAAGATGTACCTAGTTTAAGAGGAACCTCTATAATTATGTGTCATCTAGACTGTGTTTCTTCCTTTGTGTTTTTTTCAAGCTTTCTAATATTATTTGTAATAATCTATGAATGGTTTTTGAATTTGTGATTCTTAAAAAAATTATAACGATCCAAAAGTAGGGAGGAAAATGAGAAAAATATTTAATTTTGTGAAGATTCAACATCCCAATTGATGGGGTCTCCCTCAATATATAAAATTTTGGTCTACGATTAGCCGTAATTCCATGACCCTTACTAACTTAGTGGAAGGTAATGTGAAAAAACACCATGAGCACGATCACCACACGCGTGCCACGCACTCAACCACCGTTCGCATCACACATTGCGGCCGGCCGCCGCCTCGCGTCACGGCCGCACCACCACGGCCAGCGTGCAACAAAGTAATAAACAATAAAAAAAACTCTTAATAATAAATAATATATATATATCAAACAATAAAGGAAATTTAAAAGCTGCGCCAAAGCTGCTGTGTGGTATAATGATTAATTGATTATTTCAATTATTTGACCTGAATAGTATAAGTAATGAGTGGAATTTTACCACAGATTATTACACAACATGAGTAAATGATTGACCCATTTTGAACCACCGGTCTCTTCTGGTCTTCTTTCAGGACCCATTTATATTCTAACCCATCGACAACTTTTTCTTCAGCTTTTGTCTTCTTGCGCCGACCAAACACATTTCTTCTCTCTTTTTGTTAATTTAAAAATAAAACTATTATTCACTAAAATTAGCTATGGAAAAGAAAATATTAATTCATATATTAGCACTACTATCTGTACGGTAGGTGAGTTTACATATTGTTATTCGCAGACTAATTTTTAACTTTAGCAGTCGATGCCTTCGTTCTCCTGAGCAGGGCCCGACAGCGAAGGACAATCTCTGACGACCTTCTGAGCACTTTATTGTGTGCACGGATCGTGATTCATAAAATGAATGCACGGATAGAGATCGAGAAAGACTATTTCTTCGATGTTCATGCGATTTTCGTTTGTTTGGGATGATTTAGATAGCTAGGGTTAATCTCTCCCTGTGGTGAGAAAGACGGGGAGGACGACCAAAGTTCTTTTTTTAATTGTCTTTACTAATATATGTGGATAACAAAAATATCAGCAGATAAAAAATTTGACTTCCTTTTAGTGCTGCGAATAGACAAAACCAATTTGCGAATAACAACCGTCGTAATTAAATAGTTGAATATACAAAATTTAGTACTGTAGAAAGAAAAATTTACACTCCGTCGAATCAGCGGGATTACTAAAGCAGTATTTTAACTGTTCAGACACATCAAATCAACACGATTACTTTGAAATACTTTGGGCTAAGAACTCCGCACTAATTCTATTGTATAAAGTGTCCACCCAAATGGTAAAGTCACTTTGAAATTTAAATATAAAATAGATAAAAGAAGGGTTTTTTTAGAGCGAAGTTAAACGCAGACCAGCTTTGGTTATATGCAGGCCACAATTTTTTTAAAAGAGCGATGTTAAATGTAGATCGATTTTGGCTATATGCAGACCACAGTTTCTTTTTAAAAGGTATCATTTTTTCTTTTCAACTTGCGGGCCATAGAACTAGACTTCTACGCATCGCCATCACCCACGACCTGTGCAGCCGCCAAACGAGATCGAGCTTCCTCTCTGATCTCCTCTCCCTCCTCCGGCGACTCCGACCGGTGGTCCTCTCCGGCCGACCACCACCTTCTCTTCTCCTGCCGGCGAGTTCCTCTCTTTTCCTCTATAACTTATTTTTCTATTTTCGAAAAGGCTCCATTTATCCAAAATGCTGTAAATCGTGATATGCATCTGAATTTAATTAAAAGATAGTGTTTTGTGCATAAATAAAGCCCGGTGTTTTTGTGATTTTACATGTCTTTTATTGATTGAAGCCTTGAAATGGGTGGAGACAAACATATTTTTTGTGATATATAAAATCATTATAATGTATTTTGTTGGACTATTATTGTGGGTCAAATAGACTGCAAAAATGTATTCATTTTACTTTTATGAATGATTTATTTAAAAAAAAATATTAATTTAATTTTAAAATATGATGTATAAATATAAAATTTGGCGTGCATGAAATTTTTTTTGACCAACATATATCCGTGGCCTGCATAAAGCCAAAAGCAGACTGCATATAACATTGCTAATATTTATGTCAAATGTGGTGGGTCCTAAGAAATGGGCGTGGAGCCCACTTGCATCACCCCTACAAGTGGTAGCGAGTGGGTGCGCCTTATAGCTGAGTCCTATGTGGAAAAGGTTAGGTTGACACTAATATTCTTACTTCTTAATATAACTTTCCATTTTCTGGCTATCACACGAATCATAGTCATGATTGTTTAATTTCGTAGCTACACAAAGTCAACAACGGTTTATGAAAGCAACAATGAAAGGTCAACGGATGGTGGTTGGCTTCTGAAGAAATTATTGAGTCAGCCGTCCTGATATAAAGTTATTTTTTAAGGACTTTCATGTAAATAAAATTTTATTAAAAAAAATTTAATAGCCCCTCAAAAAATTCAAATTTCGGTATATTAATAACGTTTATATAGAATGTTCAGCAAGTGCCGTGTTATGTTTTTTATTATAAAGTTTTGTTTTTTGTTTCTAAATTATAGACATATCTAAAGATATATTGAAATTCTGGATTTTTAAATTTTAATGTATATGTATATAAAATTTAATAGTTTTATTTGAATTGGCGGGGAGGCAGTACAAAGATATAATAAAATTTAAAATTTTAACAAAATATTATATAAACTGTTAATAATAAAAATTTCCACAAATTTTAATTTATTTACTGAGAGAAAGTGCACGCGGGCCCGTCCGACCATGCCCCGACCACAACAGTGCTTCACGCGTCGACGCTACCGCCGCCCGCAGGCCGCAGCCCCCAATGGAGTCATGCTGGGGGACTGCAGTCGTGTTGAGGGACATTGTCAACATTAATTTGTTCTTTTAGATTATTAATTTCTTGTTTAGCTTTTAGTTGATCTAAACATAATTCTTTAAAATCCTTTTTGAAGTCATCACACAGAAAATCTATGTCATCAAAAATGCTTACCTCATCCTTATCCTCAGATTCCTCTATGAGAATAAGGCTATTTTCTTTACCATATTCAGAAAAGATGCTTCCTTCTGATTCTGTCCCACTCCATGATTTGGCATCATGTTCTTCTTTTGAGCTTTCAAAAGCCATTAGGCATATGTCTTCTTGCTTAGGCTCTTCATTGTCACTTTTGGATGAGGTGCTGTCCTCAGAATCTGTTTCACTCCAAGCTTCTGCAATGAAGTCTCTTTATTTCTTCTTCCCCTTTTTCTTAAGATCCTTCTTTTTCAGATCTTTCTTTTTCTCAGTATTTTCTGGACATTCTGGTGCTATGTGTCCAGGTTTTCTGCAGGAATAACAAATAATTTCTTTAGTAGGAGTTTTATCATACCTTGATTTTGATTCTCTCCTTCTAGACCCATCTGTCTTGACCCATTTCTTGAATCTTCTGGCCAGGAGGCTGAACAATTCTTCTTCAGTGACATGGGTCTCTTCTTCCGTTGATTTCAAAGCAATGCTTTTATCTTTTGAGGAGCTTGAAGTGCTTCCTCTTCTTTCCTTCTCTTCTCTGGTTTTTAGCAGCTGCTCATAGGATTTGAGTTTTCCTAAGAGATCATCTGTTGAGATTTCTCTTTGTCCTCTTGTATCTCTTATTGCCCATATTCTTGAGTCCCAAGAACTTGGGAGACTCATTAACAGTTTGTCATTGATCTCTGTGAGAGAGATCTCTCTATCCAGGCTCCTAAATTGATTGATGATTAGACTGAATCTGCCATACATCTCAGATATGCTTTCTTCCTGCTTCTTTTGAAAGTTCTCATATTGGGAGATCAATAGAGCCTTTCTATCTTTCCTTTCATCAGCACTCCCTTCTACCATCTTTGTAAGAGCTTCCCAGATTTCTTTGGCTGATTCACATTCAACAACCTTTTGAAAGATTTCATCTGAGAGGGTTGAGACCAGAATGTTCACAGCTTTTGCATCACATGTTCCTGCCTTCTTCTCTTCAGCTGCCCACTCAGCCTTTGAGACAAGTGTTTGAGTCACTTCACCACTTGAGTCTCTTCTATAGGGCTTGGGAGGACCTGTCAAGATAACATTAAACAATTCTTCATCAATAGAATTCATATAAATCCTAATTCTTGTTTTCCAAACTGCAAACTTTTCAAGATTGCACATTGGTGGTCTGGTGGAAGCATAATCTTTGATTTGTGCCATGTAAAAAATAATTTTTAGATATATATATATATATATATATATAAGAGGTTGGACCTTTTTGATCAAGGAGTTAACCTTTTTAGATCAACCTACCTCTGATACCAATTGAAAGTGCACAGTTGACCTCACTAGAATTCTCTAGAGGGGGGGGGGGGGGGGGGGGGGGGTGAATAGAGATTTAATAATATTTTTGTGCAAAGTTAATAATTATATATATATATGTGTGTAATGATCACAGATTTAAGCTTCCCACACACCAACAAGAATTAAGCAAGTAAAGAAGAACAATGACAACAAGAAAATCACAGCACAACACAAGAAAATATAGTGGTTCCCCAAACTTTGGGTAGTCCACTCTTCTACCCCCTTGGTAGGAATTCACTAACTTGCACTGAGTCTTTTGATAAGGAGACTCTTAGAACCAGACTGAGTCTTTTGAAAAGGAGACTCTTAGAACCAGTACAGCTGAATTTTTTGAAGAGAGATTCTAAAAACTCTTTTACAAGGTTTTAAAAGTGAAATAAGAAAGAGAAGAAGAAATAGAACAAGTAGAAAAATAGAAGACAATATATATAAGAAGGAATCTTCTTCCTAGCAAGAAGATTAGAAGAACAAGTATAGTGAATATGATCTCTCTTCTATAGTGAGAAGGAGATTTGTAAGCTTTTCTCTCTTTTGTGAGAGCTATCAGAATTTGCAGCAGAATGACTTCAGAAGAAGGAGAAGATGAAGGCTTTTTCTTTTGCTGCAACACACTGTTTCTTTTCTCAACTTTCTCACTCTTCACTTGGGAGCTCTTCCTCTATTTCAAATTGGATGAAGTGGATCACTAGTCCTTATTCTTTGCCGACCTCCTTCTGATTTATAGCTCTGTTTGAAATATAATGCTAAAGGAGAATAATCAATTAGCAGACAAAGAATTAGAAAGAGGTAAGAGTTTCCATAATTAATATTTCTGTAGAAGGAAAAGAATTCATTCTGATTTCAAATAATATTCATAATAATCTGAATCAAATAAGCCAAGAATCAAATAGAAGGAAAGGCTGATTCAGAACGACTATAAAAGAATAATATTATTCATAAAAATCTGATCTACAGAAAGAAGGAAAGAGATCTGGCGTGTTTTTGAATTACTTATAGATATCGACGTGCGTCGATTATTATTCGACGTAAACGTCGATTTCATCCTGGCTGGACGTCGAGAGGAGAATAAGGAAGGTGCGTCGACTAGGATGCGTCGACTTTATCACATGCGTCGACTTTATCACATGCGTCGACTTTATCACATGCGTCGACTGGAAGTCAGAGGTACGTCGACTAGGATTACGTCGAATTCTTCTAAGAGTTACTACGACTCTTCCTGAGAGAAACGTCGACTATATTTCGACGTTGCGTCGAATACTATTCGACGCATATTTACTTAGCCCAATTTTTCATACTTAGAATTTATGTTCTACTCAATTCTAGGGGTTAAGATAAATCATTTCCCCAACAGAAATTGAATATCAAGAAGAAATAGATGTTAAAGAAACTTTATGTTCAAACATTGCCCCATCTGATAACATTGTAAGCAAAGCAAAATCCTCTCTTCTTGTTTCAACATCTATTTCTACATTGCATGTGCTAGATATGGCTAAACATAGGATTAAGAAATTGAAAAATAATAATTCAAAATTGCGTTTAGAAATAAAAATTTAAAAGCACAACTTATTGTGAAATCAAATTTTGATGTATCTTGTTCCTTAGACTCTTTAGTTGAAAATGCTTCACCTTATATATAATATAATGAATTAAAAGAAAATACAAGGAACTTGAAAATGAGTGTATTTTTGTAAATGAATAAAATGAAAGATTATGCTTAGAAAATTCATCTTTGAAAAGTGATTGTACTATGTGCAAACATTATAAAATTGAAATTAAAGTGATAGATGAATCATTTGAAGAATTATGAAATAATTATAAAATTCATATTGATTCAATTGTTTCCACTATTAAAAATAGTACAATCTCTTATAATAAAGCTAGACATAATCTCAAGATTAAGAACAATGAATTAGAAACAAAAATCAGCTTGCTTAAGAAAATTATAAATAAAAACTCACAACACATAAATCCATACAATCAAGCAAAATCCAAAAGCAAATTGAATATGAATTTTCATATCTTGACTAAGCCAAATAATGGGAGTGGAAAACACAGAGTATTTGTAAAACAAAATCCTAATCACTATCATTTACAAAATTATTTTTCTCCCAACTTAAAATTAGATTTGCACAAATTTCCTATAAAAATAATTTCAATAATCATTACAATTATAATCCTCAAGATAAAAATAATCACAATGGAAATTTGATGCATAAAATAAAATTAAACCAAGGTATGAATGGAGACCCATACTTAAGAATGACGCATTAATGTTAATTGAAAGGGTCCACTCATCCTTGTTTCCCCAAAAGCCAACACTATGTATTTGGGTACCCAAAGAAACCATCCACTTGGTCCCCTTTGGATACCAAAATCTGTTATTTATTAGTATCCATTAAAATGTGCGAAATAGAATAAATATAAATGAAATGTTTAAATAAAATTTCTACTTCACAATATGCTAAAATCATAAAAAACAAAAACAATTTTTTTCTCTTTTATTTAAGCCAAAGCGCTATGGTCACTCTATATATATTTCGAAATATGACTTTATCATATAAAGCCTAATGATCAATAAATCAAGTGGAATGAATTTTGAATAAAAAGTCATATCATTTTTCAAGTGACCTATCAATACTCTTTTTAGCTCTCATCCTTTTAAATCCATTACTTATAAATGATTTATAAATTGAATACTAAACTTATTATGTTATATTATCAAAACTAATATCTTCAAAAATATATGGATTTAAATAGGCTAATTAAGGGGGGGGGGGGGGGGGGGGGGGGGTTAAAATATAAAATGCACAACTTTTTGTGTATTTATTTGATTTCATTGTTGCACTTGATATCTCCTATCGTATTAAATCATAATCACAAAAAATATTCAATTTCTGGATTTTTTGCCACTTAATTATCACTATCTTTACCTTCAAAAAGGTTTTATATGTTTTGGCAAATTTCTATAATTAAAAAAATAAAATAAAAAGAATTCTCTCTTCCTTTTTAATTTGCCAAATTGTGTTTTGTTTTTACACTTTTTAATCCAACATCCTCATGGTTACTTTATGCATAATGCAATATGACTCAATCACGTTGAATAAGCTTAAAACTCTAATAATTCAAATTGAAAGAAATTGAATAAAAGTCATATCATCTCAAGTGACCTATTTATCATCTTTCCTAGTTTGTATCCTTATTAAATCTTTGCCTATAAATGTCTTATATTATCATTATAAATTGAATACTAAATTTGTTATGTGATACTATAAAGAGTAATAAAGTTATTTAAACTAATGGATTTAAATAAACTATTTGGGTTCCCAAAACATGATAGCACCTCTCTCGAGGAATACTGAAAGATATGGGTTGCCAATGATCTACACTTAGAGGTGGGGGGGGGGGGTGATTAGGTGTTTTCTGATTTCTTTGCAACTTTAAATTTTATCTATCACAACACAAAATCAACACAAAAAGCACACAATGATTTATAGTGGTTCCCTACAAGACAATGTGTCTAGAGGTAGTCCACTGTCCCTCCCACCTATCTAGTAGTGTGTTAGACTAGGCAACTTCTCCAACTCAGATCTTTTTATTATAATTAGATCTTACAACTCAGGTTTACATAGAACCCTACAAGGCTCAGACTTTACAAGTCTTACAATCTCAGATCTCCAACAAGATCCTACCAAAATCAGGCTCACCAAGAGCCCTACAAACTCAGATCTATTACTAGATCCTACCAGCTTAGATTCACAAAGACCCTACAAAGTAATGAATATATTTGCTGTTGTAGAAGAAAAGTCTTCAAGATGATATGCCTTTTGAATAATAGACTTCTTCCTTTCTTATAAATGTAAGCTCTGTGATCTTATGGATTACAGAGCTTTTCTTCTGAATCTCCTCCTTTGATGATGTATGCACTTTTAGTATAGGAGAAAGATTTTTTCTTGTCTTCTTAGCCAAGTGATGAAGATTTTCTTCTAGTTCTTCTTCTTTTCTTTTCATGATCAAATTTTTGTATGCAGTGTGAAGAAGTACTTTGAAATCGACAATTTCTCCTTTTTATATTCTTCTGTAACTTTGCATAAAAGCCCCTTCTGAAATCTTCCATAAATTGCCTGAAAGAATATTTGGAAGAACCAGCTGAATTGATTATAATAAATGTCTTGTCATTCTTGGAACTTGCAGAATATAAAAGTAATAAAATTCTTCCTTAAACATTGTGCAACGGCTATATTCTGTACATAGGATATTATTTATTACTTCTTGATTGGTGCGCAAGATGGGCGGCGTGCATTTTCCCTAGATGTCAATTTCCATGAGAACCGGCGTATTAAATGCTGCTCTGCAACTGTCAAGACGATATTTTTCCTTCAAGACGATATCGTCTTGATCAACATATATTCTTCACGACAATGTCTTCGATATACTTTCTACTTCAGTACTTGGCTTGTTATCTCAATGAGATTGCTTCTTCTAGACGATATCGCCGAGATACTTCCTTATATGTAATATGTCTTCAATCTTCAAAGTAGTATGCTTCCATTAAGTTGACATACATCCTTCTTCAAGGCTTTATGTAATATCTCAACGATATTACTTCTTCTTGACGATATCATTGAGATATTCTTTTTCATATGATTTAGACTTTTCTTCTAGCTGATAGCCTTTCTTCAAGATGATAATGTCTTGATCTTCAAGATGATATGAGGTCTTTAAACTGATGTTTGTCTTCATGACTTAATGAGTCAAGTCATGAACCATCAAGGTTGTATCTCTTCTTCACAACGACGTTGCCGAAACATCTAGACTTGGTCTTTCTCTACTATAAGTTCTCTTCAAGACGATATCATCGAAATCTAAACTTAGCTTTATCTACGGCAAGCTTTCTTTAAGACGACGTCGACGATATCTGAACTTTGATTTATCCACAACAAACTTTCTTCAAGATGATGTCGTCGGTATCTGAACTTAGCTTTATCCACGACAGGCTTTCTACATCCTTCAAGACGATGTGTCTTCATCAAGACGATATCGTCGAAACTATTTTGATGATATGATATTTTTCTCCACGATTCTTCTGCTGAGTCTTGAGATGATATTTTACTTAGTTGATTTTTATTACTTGTATCGTCTATACACTAGTGATGTAGCTTTGGTGCTTTTTCAATGATATATCCAATCCTAGACAATTTTAGACTTAGGAAACTACCTGATATATGATTTATCTTCTGTAGTCATGAATAAGCTATATCATCAAATACATAATGCATTTATCATTGATCTGAGCACTTCTTCAAATCAGGAACATTGCTGGCATAGTTCCCAAAAAATATTACCAACTAACCTTAGGTTGATTGATTAAGACCCCTCGACCAATCAAAAATCCTAAGCTTACTTTAAGCGGTGAACCCCACTATTGGATTTGACTCTAATCTGGAAGATTTATGTCGTCCTCTCTCGGGGAGTGCATGCAACTCCTTTTATCTTTGAGTGATCTCCTCGTATGCACAAGTCTCTCGATCAACTAGAATACGAATCTTAGATTGAAAATCATATTCCATACATATGAAATCGAAGCGAAGTACATCAAAGATAAATTGAAGATATTTTAAAAGAGAGCTTGCTAATTTAGAAAAATTCAAAACGCATTTTATTTCATTCCAAAGTCCCTCATGACCAAGTGCTAAATGAAATTTAGCTACTCATCATAATGATGGGGATACAAGTAGAAGAAGAATACATGATTCAAAGAGATAAAAATAAACTATAATACTTGAATTGTAATTGAGAAAATAAAAACTTACAACTTGTAAAGAAACTAGGTAGTACATGAAAACAGTAAAACAAAGCTGAAAATAGACTCCAAAATCGAACTTCTGGTCTTCTGGAGATTCCTTCCTTTTATAGGTGAAATTGGGGAGTCACGCCCTTGACCAAGGGCATGTCTGGGAGTACCTGCTTTCTTAAAACCCCAGGAACGTTGGGCAAGAAACCGCCAAAATCGACGTAACTCGATAGTACACGCCCTCAGATACAGGCGTGTAACCGGGCGTATATGGCTGGATCTAAAATGGGTGTGCGCGGGAGTAAATAACTGCCTTTTCCGTAATTAATCATATGTCACGGGCGTGACTGAGACCGTTTAATTTAAAGCTGAGCTGGCGGCAGTTTCTGGATTGCGGGAGACGTCATGGCCGTGACATTGAGTCACGCCCTCTGGTCGCAGGCGTGACTCAGGGCGTGTAATTTTAATTAAGCTGGCAGGGAGTTCTGGACTGCGAGTAGCATCCCAGTCGTGACTCCTGAGACACATCCTCTGGTCATGGGCGTGTCCAAGGCCGCGTAAATAGAAATTGTTTCAAAAGCTGAAAATACACAGTGTGCCTCTGAGTATTCTCTAGAAGGGGGTGAATAGAGATTTAAATATTCTACCCTTAAATAAGCACACACAATAAAAATTACTCTAATAACTATGCAATCAGCACAACCAACACAGAATAAAATAAACACTGTAAATAGAAAATAATAAACAGTAAAGAGACAACACAGAAAAGCACATCTCAGAAGACGCAAAATTTTTATAGTAGTTCCCCAAAATGTGGGTAATCTACTGAAAGAAATTGTTGTCTACCTAAATCACCTAGAGGGGGGTGAATAAGTGATCTCTACTGCGATTGCGGAATAAAAATTTTGCACATACAAAAAAAAAAAAATCACAGCACAGAGACACAAGATTTATAGAGGTTCCCCAAGGTGGGTACTCCTCTCTCCCGCTCCGCCTATCTAGCACTTCGGGCTAGCGTCGGCAACTTCACCAAAACTCAGATTTATCAACAAATCCTACACTCGGAGACAACGACTCCTACAAACTCGGAGAACAACCTCTCCTACAAACTCAGAGTAAGCAACTCCTACAACTCGGAGTAAACAACTCCTACAACTCAGAGTAAACAACTCCTATAAAATAACTCGGAGTAAAAAAAAACTCCTATAGGAAATAAATAAAGTTTGAAACGAAACTTCTCTTGAATCTCAATAGTGATTAACTTCAGATCTGGAGAGACTGAATCTTCTTCTTCCTTTAGAGTGAAAGCTTGGATCTTCAAGGATTAGGAAGAGAAAAGAATCGACAAACCTGATCTGAGTAGGCCCTTTGATCAATTTGAAAAGATCTTCAATAAAGAGAGCAACTAGATCAAAGGCCTTCTTATCTGAGAAATCTCTAGCAACACTGAAGAACGAAACTTGAGCGGCGCACTGTAGATCTCAGAAACTTGTTCAGAAGGAGAGAAAGAAAAACAACGAGCTTCTTCTTTTTCAATCGGGTTATATCTTTCTTCTTGTTGTTGTATTTGCCCTAAAATAAAAGATTATTTATAGGGAGACCTCCAACGGCTCGAGCGACAAACAAGGAGGGATCACCATGTGTACTGTACATGGCAGCCAACCCTAAATTTCAAAAACGAAACATAAATTTGAAATCCGTCTGTCCGTCATTCGTCGAGACTTTACGTGAACATTTGACGAATTGGCTTGGCCATTGAAAAATACTGATCAAAGCTTGAAAATTGTCTTCCGTTTTTATTCGTCGGAATTCGTCGGGAGTTCTCGAGAACATTCGACGAATTGACTTAGCCGCACATTTTCCTTCACAAGTCTGCCATTTTGACTTCTGTCTGCGTTCGTCGATATTCGTCGGGAGTTCATGAGAACATTCGACGAATAGACTTAGCCGCAGAAATTTCTTCTTCAAATGGGAAATTTGGCTTATGTCTGGATTCGTCGAGATTCATCGGAACTTCACGAGACATCTCGACGAATTGACTCAGCAAAAATTTCTTTTCCTCTGAAAACCTTCTCCACTGCTCAAACTTGAAAACCTTCAGTTATGAGTATATGAAGTACACCCCAATAGAGAGATTACACATGGACCAACACTTTGTTCTACACAATGAGGGATTACACTGTCTAGAACTGTGTTTGGTGATCCATTGCAACCTGACTTTGGTGTGCACTTAGCATTAAGACCTGTCATAACACATCTAAACAGAAATCATCAAATACATCCTCAATTCAATTTAGTTCACTAGGGGACATCTTTAAATCCAGGTAATTGTGGATACAATACCCAACAATCTCCCCCTATTTGAAGATGTCATAACCCTATGCACTAAGTTGAATTGTACAGAAAATATAATGAATAAGAAAAGCACTAAACATGCAGTAAAATTTACAGAAAAACTCAATGTTTATCTTAACACAAATATATATATATATATAAACAAAGAAAACAACATGATTCCAGAACAGCTCAGCTCATGCTTGATCCTTGCCTTTCTGCTTTCCAAAAATTCTTTCCACTGCTTCAGCTCTCTTTTTCTGTTCAGATTCCATTCTTTCAAAGAAGGCTTTTGGCTTAGGCCAATATTTATCAGGAGCAGTTTCTTTAGATCCACCTGTCTTGAAATGAATTCTCCTTTCAGTTGTTCTCTTTTTGAACTTGTCCCATTCATCCTGACTGTAATGATCACTGACACTTTCATGGTACTTACTGACTAGATTGAAGGTTGTGAGAACAATACCTTTGGAAGTAGGACTCCAACTTTCTTGGAAATTTCTTGGAGGAGGCCTATCATAAAATTCTCTGATCTTCTTATGAGGATTGGACCTTTTAGCAGAAGGTTTATCACCAAAAATCTTCCTTTTTAAATACTTTTCAGAAGATTCAGGAACCTTGGAGCTTTCAAGCACTGGATCATCCCAGAACTCTTGGTAGGAGGAGGCTGGGATATCTTCTTCAGCAAAATCAAAATCCTCAACAGGAATTGGAGAAGAACTTGGAGCACTTGGACCTGGAGCACTTGAAAAGGAGCATCTGGCATTTTGTCCACAACAGTGAATCCAAGCATGCCTGCAACTTCCTTGAACAGCCAACTTGTTGATCCATGGGTATACCAATTGACATCTGTAACATTTTGCAAGATGTTCTCCTGAAGCTCTTGCATTTTTGAAAATACATTTCCATCCAAATCATTCACTTTTCCATCCAAATCATTCACTTTACTAGCACTCTCCTCTATCTTAGACACAATACTCTCCTCCCCCTTTATGACATCTTCATGTAGGAGGGTATAGAGCTTGGCCAGTTGCCTTTCAACTTGATCATCCAGAAAATTAAGCCCTTGATCATGAGAATTTCTGAGATCTGTTTGAGCAGCATTCAGATTAACAACATCTTCAGCAACCTGATGCAAGTTATTTAAAACATGCCCAACTCCCTTATTGGTGTGGTCCAATGCCTTTCCTGCCTTTATCATCCATGCTTCTTGATCACTTTTGAATTTGCCCATTTCATGCCTTATTTCAGCCATTTCCTGCCTCAAAGCACTATCAAAAGTATCAATCTTCTGATAGACTTTCTTGATAGACTTATCAAAATGCTCAGTCTAAGCTTGCAGCAAACTTGCAATAGACTTCAGCAGAGAAGATTGAGAGCTCTCTCCAGATTCAAAATCTTCAGGAAAGGCTCTATCAGCTACAAAACTGGTAGATTGTTCTTGCTTATCAAGCACAGTTACTCTTGGAGATTTTCTAATAAGACTTTCTGGAGGGGGCAAGAGCAGCACAAAAGGAAGAACCTGAGGAACTGCAGATTCTCCCATGAATATGTCTTCCTGTTCTTTCTCCCCCTCACCCAAAGACATCCTCTTGGCAAACTCCAACTGATCACCAAAACTGCCCCTCTCCATTGAATCAGATTTCTCAGAATGAACATATGCAGGATCTGGTAAGTCTTCATTATCTTCTGAATTAGACACAAACACTGCAGGTGATCTCCTTGATTCTTCTAGCATTGCAGCTTCATCTACATCAGCAAATTTCCCTTGACCCTCCAGGTCATGAACAACATCAGGGACAACAGTACTAACTGGATCAACATGAACTTGATCAGCTTCACTGGGAGGAATTTCTTTTGTAGCAGCACCACTTTCAACATTGTCTCTTGGGGTTGGAAACTCCCCCTCAACATGTTCACCTCTTCCCTGATCAGGAGCTGGACTAGGTCCACTACCCCTTGAGGGTTGTCCTACTTCAAGAGTTCTATCATCATTCAGCAAAGATGCCTCATCATCACCAGCAACATTCTTTACTCCACCCTTTGAAATAACTCTTTCCCATTTTGAGAAAATAGAAGAGGTGATTTTCTTGGTGTGATGGAGTGGGGTACCTCTTCCAAGATTGAACAAAGCTGGATTACATCCATGCAGAAGCAAACTGATAATCCTTCCAAAATTTGGAGTCTGAAAGCTTTCCTTGATCTTCTCAAAAATAACTTCACCAAAGTTGAAGTTCTTTCTACAGATGATGGCTGTATGAATCTTAAAATCTTCCTCAGAGAAGTAATCATGAGAACCTACTTTACAAAGTAATACCTTTCCTATAATATCACAAAGCAGCTTGCCTCCATCATTCATAAACTTTCTCCTTATTTTTGAACCTTCATCATTGATGCCACAGAACCTTTTGGCTCTTAGGATATCTTCAACATACAGTTCTTCAGATTCTACTTTGGGCATCCTCAAAATTCTATTAATGCCACTAGCCTTCAGAATAATCTTGCATGACCTAATGGAGCTTTTGATCTTCTTACCTTGACTGGTGATCCTGGCATTTCTGAAGAATTCCAGAACATCCTGTTCGAGAATCCTGGCTGGCTCTTCCAAGACAAAACTCAGCCCGGCCACATCAAGCATCAAAATGATGTTTCGAAATTCATCAGAAGCAGTTCGGAATGCACCTCTCACCAGCTCTCCGCCTGAGTGCAAACCTCCAGAAGCTTTGGGCGCCATTGAATATGTCGAACTCGAAAAGAAGAACAGTAATTGCTCGAGAGAGCCGAAGAGACGAATAGGGTTTTCTCGGAATGATTGCGTGGAATCACATGTTTTCAATATTTATATATATATAAAAAAATTTGGGCGCGTACCTGATTTCACGGATGGCTCTTCGGATCCAATAAAGTGAATTTAATGAAAAGATTTCACAGAGACGTGTCCGAGAAGATAAAGATTTGACAAGTGAAATCCCGTGCAATTTCCTAAAATTTCAGCAGTCCTGTCTTCAAGATTCCTTGTTAAGCATTCCAAGTTCCATTTTGAAGAAATTGACCTTGGTCTCGTCCAGAGGCTTCGTTAAAATATCTGCAATTTGTTGGTCAGCATTGACATATAATAAATTTATATCCTTACTCTCTACATGTTCCCGGATGAAGTGGTAGCGAAGCTCAATGTGCTTCGTTCTGCTGTGAGAGATTGGATTATTTGCTATGGCAATAGCACTTGAGGAGTCACAGAACATGGGGATTTCTGTGAGCTTTAAGTTATAGTCCTCAAGCTGATTTTTTATCCACAAAAGTTGTGCGCAGCAATTGCCGGCAGAGATATACTCCGATTCAGCAGTTGATATTGCAACACAATTTTGCTTCTTGCTACTCCAGGAAACGAGTCTTTTTCCCAAGAACTGGCAAGTTCCTGAAGTACTCTTTCTATCATCTTTGCTACCTGCAAAATCAGCATCTGAAAAACCAATTAGTTCAAAGTCATTGCTTCTCGGGTACCATAAGCCGAGATTTGGTGATCCCTCAAGGTATCTCAAAATCCTCTTTGCAGCGGCATAATGAGATTCCTTATAGTTCACCTGATACCTAGCACAAACACATGTTGAAAACATTATATCAGGCCTTCTAGCAGTAAGGTAGAGCAAGGACCCAATTATGCTTCTGTACTTGGTTTCATCAAAAGGTTTCCCTTTCTCATCCTTGTCCAGAGACATGCTTGAGCCCATTGGAGTCCTCATAGAGGTTGCACACTCCATTCCAAATTTCTTAAGGAGCTCTTTGGTGAACTTCGTCTGAGAGATGAAAATTCCATCTTCAGATTGGTGCACCTGGAGTCCTAAGAAATATTTCAGCTCTCCCATACTGCTCATTTCAAACTTACCTTGCATCAAGTTAGAAAACTTTTTGCAAAGTTTGTCATCTGTAGAGCCAAAAATAATATCATCGACATAGATTTGCACAAGCAAAATCTCGCCTTTCACTTCCCTAAGAAACAATGTCTTATCTATTGTTCCTCTTGTGAATTTGTTCTCAAGAAGGAACCTAGACAATGTCGCATACCAGGCTCGGGGTTCCTGTTTGAGACCATACAAAGCTTTATGTAAATAATATACATGATCAGGAAAGTTAGGATCTGCAAAACCCGGAGGCTGAGCTACATATACTTCCTCTTTAAGGTCTCAATTCAGGAAGGCTGACTTCACATCCATCTGGAAAACCTTAAAGCCCTTATATGCAGCATAAGCCAGAAATAATCCGATGGCTTCAAGTCTTGCTACTGGTGCAAAGGTCTGATCAAAATAAATCCCTTCTTCTTGCCTGTATCCTTGTGCAACCAGTCTTGCTTTGTTCTTTGTAATGATGCCCTTTTCATCAAGCTTGTTCTGGTAGACCCATTTGGTTCCAATCACATTTTGTCCTTTGGGTCTTGGTACTAACTCCCAAACTTTACATCTGTTGAATTGGTTGAGCTCCTCTTGCATAGCAAAGATCCAAGATGGATCAGTGTTTGCTTCTTCAAACTTCTTCGGCTCAATCTGTGAAAGAAAACTTAAATGTAAGACTTCGTTAGTTGTACCTCTTCTATTTAGAACTCTGCTTGAAGGATCTCCGATAATCTGATCAGCTGGATGATCTCTTGAATATCTGACTCCCAAGTTACTTGCATTTTCAGGAGCAACTTGAGGTTCAACCACCTCTGGAACATCTTCTTCTTCATGAACTTGTTGTTCATCTTCAGAGTGATCTGAGATCTCTTCTGTCAACTTTGGTGCATCATCTGTGGTATTTACTCCATCTTTCATATTGAGTTCCTTTAGCTTTTCACCTGCATCTTCAATGAACACACTAGACGAGTTGCTATGTAGCAGTCTCGTCTCATCAAATACAACATGGACTGTTTCTTCTACCACAAGAGTTTTCTTATTAAAAATCCTATATGCCTTACTATGGCTACTATATCCTACGAAAATACCTTCAAAACATTTTTCACTAAACTTGGATGTAGGATGTTTTCCATTGTTAAGTACATATCATTTACTGCCAAAAAGTCTAAGATATGAAATCTTTGGTTTTCTGCCCTTTAGAATCTCATATGGGGTCTTACGATGGTTCTTATTGATGAGTGCTCGGTTTTGCACATGGCAAGCTGTGTTGATAGTTTCTGCCCAGAAGTATTCTGGAAGAGCAGAATCACTCAACATAGACCTGCCAGCTTCTATGAGGGTTCTATTCTTTCTCTCGGCTACTCCATTTTGTTGTGGAGTACGTGGAGAGGAAAACTCATGGGAGATACCTTGACTTTCACAAAACTCTGTCATGGGCCCAGACTGAAATTCTGTTCCATGGTCACTTCTGATTTTGACCACTGAACAGTCAAGTTCATTCTGAATAAGCTTGACAAATGTAGTGAATATGCCAAAGGTTTCTGACTTGAGTTTTAGAAAGAACACCCATGCAAACCGGGAATAGTCATCAACAATAACCAAGGTGTAAGCTTTCCCACCTAATCTTCTAACTGACATTGGACCAAATAAATCCATATGCAGCAGATGAAGACATCTGGTAGAATTATTGCCAATTATGCTCTTAAAGCTAGCCTTTGTTTGCTTACCCATTTGGCAAGCATGGCAAGGGCTTTCTTTAATGCATTTAACTTTGGGGGCATCCCTTACCAAGTTGTGAGAAAATAACATAGATATCGTTTTGAAATTAATATGTGCTAGTCTCTTGTGCCATTGGTCACAAAGAGATGCACTATCTTTGGCAACAAAACACACTGGGGTAGAAGACTGTAAACATATAAAATCCAAACAGTATATACCACTACTCCTAGAGCCTGTTAAAATAGTTTCCGCAGACACGGACATCTTTATCAGGCATCTATCTCTAAATAGCTCAACGGTATAGCCTTTGTCACACAGTTGGCTTATACTAATCAGATTGTATTTTAATCCTTTCACATGAGCTACACGTGTGAAAACGACTGAGCCGTTGGTTAATGAACCATAACCTATAATAATACCTCATTCAGATCTGCCAAACTTTACTTTAGGCCCGTTCTCAACTGGAACATAATCCTGAAGTAATCTTCTTCTCCCGGTCATATGCCGAGAGCAACCACTGTCCAAATACCAGATAGGAATTTCGTCGGCCTTTGGACATTCCTGCAAACATGATCAATACCCCTTAGGAGCCCAAACATATTTGGGCCCTTGGTTCCTTGTTAGTGGAACACCACTTGGAACATTAACTTTGCAAGTGGTCGGTCTTGCACTGTTAACTCGTGGAGTTCTGGGCACAATATGATTGAACCAACAATCTATGGCAAAATGACCAATTTTGCCACAACACCAGCATTCAAACCTATTGTATCTCCTCTTTGTGTTCTGCTGAGCCTTTTGAACGGGTGGCTTTGCAGGAGGAGCAACCTTGGAGGTAGAGGCCTCGTTGGTGCAACATACACAATTCTTAGGCACAATAGGCTTGACCTGCGGTGCGTTCTTAGCATTTGATCCATGAACGAATGGTCCATGATGCTTCAATTGAACTTCCTCATAAGGAGCCTTGAGGGAGCTAGATCCAAAGTTTCTGGGTCTGGTCCACACTGAGTTCACCTTGGCAGGCTCAACATGGGCTGGTCTGCTGAAGTGACCATAAATGCTCTCGAAATCATAGGTGTTCGTAGGAAGAATCACCTTCTTGAAAGTTGGAGCACACTGTGGACCCTTACTCTTTGCTTTAGCAGCTCTTCTTTTGGCTGACTTACTTAGGCTCTTTTCAGCAACATGGCCCAAACCACTACTACCAGAACCAGCAGTGAAAGTGTCTATGATAGGCAAAACTGTCTTGGGCTTAGAGAAGTTCATTGTGATCTTCTTTTCAGCCTCAAGCTGTTTCGTCAAATCATTGATAATTTTACTCTTCTGAATGCCTGCTGAAGTGGCCTCAGAGAGAGCAATCTTCAAGGATAAGATTTCATCCCTGAGTAGGTTAGATTCTTCAATCTCCTTTCTCAGGTTTGATTCTTGATCCTTTAGGGATTGAATCTCCTTTGATTGAGTTTTAACAAGCTTTCGACACTTATTAAACCCTTTCAACATTTCCTCATACTTAGCAGTCAACTCAGAATCCTCTTCCGAGTAGTAGTTTTCATTAGCATCAGATGTCGTTTCTGAACATGAAAGAGGTGTAGAAGATAATACCTGACCGGTGAAAGGAACAATATCTTTGTCATCATCTGACATAGCCATTAGACTGTAGAAGCAGTCTTCTGTGAGACCTTTTCCTCTATATTGACCAAATTAGTCTTCTATATCAGGTTGAGCCATCAATCCAAAGAATGCCTATTCATCTGAGTTAGACTAATTTGAGTCACTATCACTCAGAGTCTTGGACTTCTTGGCAACAAAACTCTTCTCCTCTTTCTTCTTTCCTTTGAAGGACTTCTTTTCTTCTTTTCTTGAAGATTCCTTCTTCTTGTGTGGGCAATCAGCTATCATGTGCCCTGACTTTTTACAACAATAACAAATAGGTTCAGTATAATCGTGTTTGTTCGGTTTAGAACCATACCTGTCGTTTCTGTCATGGTGTGATCTCCTGTGATCTCTTGAGGAAGATGAGCCTTTTCTTATTTGTCTCCTCTTGCTAAGCAACTTTTTGAAATGCTTGGAGAGGAGGGAAAATTCTCCTTCAGATAGTTCTGATTCTTCAGAAGTGTTTTCAGCTTTATCCTCAGAAGACTCATCCCTCACAGGGGACAGAGCCCTGCTTCTCCGGGAGCTTTCAGCCTTTAGAGCAATGATCTTCTCCTTGATAGAGCTCATACTGCTTTCCTCTTCTGACTTCCTGATATTCAACTTCAGCTCATGGGAGAGCAGCTTCCCATACAGAATCTGTGGCTCCATAGTAGCCAACTTACCATATTCTCTGATAGCTATCACCTTGGGGTCCCATTCCTTAGACAGGGATCTAAGGAATTTATCGTTTAGTTCACCCACGGTGAATTCTCTTCCATAGTTTCTCAGACCATTTACAATCTTGAAGAATTTCTCGTAGGTGTCAGAAATTGTGTCTTTGCCTTGTTGCTTGAAGGCTTCGTATTCTTGGTTCAGCAAAGACTTCCTGTCATCTCGAACTTCTTCAGTACCTTCCATCAAAACCACAATAGAATCCCACATCTCTTTTGCAGACTTGCAGTGAATCAGATTTTGTAGCATTGAATAATCAATTGCACCTGCTATGATGTGCTTTGCTTTCTTGTCCAGAGTGACAAGTGCAATTTCATCCTTTGTCATGTCCATCACTTTCTTTGGCACTTGTTTGGTGGCATCAATGGTAGAAGCAACCATGGGAATATGGGGACCTTCCTTAACTGAAAGTATCTAGTCGCAACTTAAATCACCTAGAGGGGGGGGGGGGGGGGGTGAATAGGTATATTCTGCGTCTTTTTGCGGAATAAAAATATTGGAAGTAAAAGCACACAGAAAAGTAAACACAGCACAACACAGAGAATTTATAGTGGTTCCCCGATGTGGGTAGTCCACTTTCCTGCCTCGCCTATCTAGCACTCCAAGACTAGATTCGGCTACTTCACCAAACTCGGATCAATCAATATCCTACTACTCAGAGTTCACAACTCCTACAATCTCGGAGCAAGAATACTCCTACAACAACTCGGAGAACAAACTTCTCCTACAAACTCGGAGCACACAAGCTCCTACAACTCGATCCTCAAACAAGGATCTACATAATAACTCGGAAGCAAGCTTCCTACAAGATTTAAAATAAGGTTCTTACAACAACACAGTAAATTGAAAAACAATCTACTTAAACTTCCGATAAAGTTCTTCTTCAGATCTTGAGAGATAGATTTCTTCTTCTTAGCAATAAACTTCAGTCCTTTGTGAATGAAGAATGAAGAAATCTTGAAAACGATTTGAAGCTAGATCTGAGAACTTGAATCGACTTGATCAATAGAAGATGAAAGCTAATCAGTAGAACTTGATCTTGACGATTGAACTTTTGAAGACGAGTCACGAATCGCTGGCTTTGTCGGAGACGAAACACTTGCGTGAGAATAGTCGGCCGTCAGTCGTAGTTTGCGAGAGATTTTTCACAATTCGCGATTAGGGTTATTCAGAGATAATCCTTAGGTATTTATAGAGCCTTCTTCTAACGGTCATAAGCGCGAATTAGGGATCTAGCTCCACGTGTACTGTACATGGAGAATGCCCTAAAGAATACGCCGTCGAATTGAACCAGAAAATACCTGCAGACCGATTCAGCGAAATGGATTAACCGAATGGCATTAACCGAATTTATTCGGTTAAACCATATAGTCGAATTCAGCAGTTCTAGTGATTCGACTAAATAGATTCACCGAATTACATTAATCGAATTCGACAATTCTTTTACTTAGAAAAATAAACCTTTCGGACAGGGATTAGCCGAATTCGGTTATATCCATTCAAACCATATAGTCGAATTCGACTATATGTTCTAAATGATATAATCGAATTTTACTTAAGTTCTTTTCCTTTCTCAAATGATTCCATCAACAGCTCCAGTCCTTCTTCTCCAGCACTTTGTAAATGAAGTACATCCCAATAGAGAGATTTCACATGAGCCAACACTTTGGTCTATATAATGAGGGATTACATTGCACAGGCCCGTGTTTGACGACTCATTGAAACCTGACATTGGTTTGTACTTAGAGTGGAATAATCTGTCACATCACAGCTAAAGTGCATAATCAAATACAATTACAATTCGTCTTAGTTTGAAGGGGACTTCTTCAAATCATGGCTATTGTGGATACAATACCCAACAATCTCCCCCTATTTGAAGAAGTCAGAACCCTATCTACTAAGGTGAATTGCACATGAAATAATAAATATAAGCAAATAAAGAACTGAACTATGTGGGTATATAAAAGCATCAAAAACTTAAGTCCACCAAAAATTAATTTGACAGCAATATATAAATGTTCTTAAAAGAGAAATAGAGTCTAGCGATCAAGCATCCATCATTTCTCTTTCGTCTTTCCCTTTTGAATCTTCTTCAATTGTCTGACAAAGTAAGCTTTGGCTTCGGAAAATATCTTGGAGGAGGAGAAGGAGGCTTTTCATCATCTTGATGGTTCCTGTAGTGAATTCTTCTCTTGAGCCTAGCCATCTCCCATTTGTGGATCTCATCTCTATCATAGTAATTGTCAACGGATTCATTAGAGTTCATTACAAGATTATAAGTGTCCAAAATAATATTCCTGGATTCCGGACTCCACAGTTCTCCAACAATCTTCGTGGGATGAGGTGCTCTTGGTTCTAGAAATCTGGGACCTGCAGCCCTTCTAGCATCATGCATAAAACCACCTGAGCTTGATCCTCCTTGATCAACTCTAGCTCTTTTCCTGAAGTTTTCTTCTTCATCGTCTGACCAATGATAAACTTCCGGAGGAATAAAAGGTTCAGACGGAGCAGCAAATTGAATTTCTGGATGGAATTCTTCAGACGGAAATGCTGGCTGCGCAGAAGATTGTCCTGGCCCTTGGAAACCATGGGCATAGCCTCTTGACAATTCATTGTGCAACCACATTTGATTTTGATGCAGATAATCATATAAATCTTGAAACTTGACATCAATCCCTCTTGAAATTTCTGAAAGCTGGGATTGAACATTCATATATGATTTTTGAATTCTTCCTTCTATCTCTCTATTCAAATCAAAAATTTGCGTTTGAATCCTTTCATGCAATCTTTCCTCCCCCTTTCTGACTTCTTCAGTCAGGGTTTGGATAATTTCATTCTTCACACTTTGGAGAGAGTTCTGAATGGCCGATCTTCCCTTCACTGCATCCTCAAAAATATATTGCTGATTTTCAGAAAGTTTTGTAGTATTATCACAAATCGAGTGTAATCCATCCACTACATGCTTTAGGGTGGAGGCACCCATCGAGAAATATTCATCTTGCTTTTCTTTGAATGGGTAAGCCCACTTTCCCGCCTCACCTATCTAGCACTCCCGGCTAGACTAGGCTACTTCACTAATCTCAGATTTAAATAAATCTTACAACTCGTAGTTAGCAACTCCAACAAACTTGGAGAACAACCTCTCCTACAAAATCTCAGAGAACAACCTCTCCTACACTCGATCCTCTAAACTAGGATCTACAAAAACTCGGACGTAAAACTTCCTACAAGAATAAGTAAAGGGGTTTTTACACAACTCTTGATTGAAAACAAACTCCTAAAATCTCAAAGAGATTTAACTTATTCAGATCTAAAAAGGAGATCTTCTTCTACCTTGACTGAAATAAAAGCTTGAACTTCAAAGAGGAAGAAGAAATCTTATCTTGTGAAATCTTGATCTGAAAGCTTAAAGATACAACAAGATCTGAAAAAGCACTTGAAAGAATCTGAAATCTGTGATCTTGTTGTATCTGAACTTGGAGAAGAATCGTGCATAAATCTTGTCGACAGCAGGAAAGCTCTTTGTGAAAATGAGAATGGCCGACAGACGATTTGCGATCATTCTGGAAATAAGCACGATTAGGGTTTATCGAAATAACCCTTAAGTATTTATAACACATCTTCTCTAACGGATAAAAACAAAAGTTAAGGAAGGATCTCCATGTGTACTGTACATGGTGAAGACCTAAAAGGAAATCCATCTGCGCATTTGAAATTGAAAGCGTTCTGTCTTCATTCATCGAGTGAACTCATGAAGTTATTGACTATTCGACGAATTCCCTTAATGACTCGACAAAAAGAACTTAATTGGAAGCTGAGACGGGAAGAAAGTGTATCTTAGACCACTCGAGAACTTCTCGAGAGCACTCAACGAATTCGTGGAGTGTTCACGAGAAACCAGTAGACCACTCGATGAATTCGTCGAGTGTTCTCGAGTGAACACAATTTTACTCGACGAAAATACTTGAACTATTTTTCTCAAAAACCTTTTGAGTAAACTCGATGAACTAATCAATTCCTCACGGGATGTCTCGACGAATTCGTCGAGACTTCTCGAGAGTACTTGACAAAAAGACTTAGACTATTTTTTTTCTTCCAAACCTGAATGCAGCTACTACTCCATCTTGACTTCTCCATAGTGTTTGAATATGAAGTACACCCAAATAGAGAGATTTCATATGAGTCAACACCTTGGTCTACACAATGAGGGATTACATTGCATATGCCTGTGTTTTTTGACTCATTGAAACCTAATATTGGTTTGTACTTAGCAATTAATCTCCTGGAAACACATAACTAAAATACCACATCAAATGCAATATCAATTCATCTTAGTTCAAGGGGGACTTCTTCAAATTAAGGTTATTGTGGCTACAATACCCAATAATCGCACCCTATTTAAAAAAGTCAGAATCCTATCTACTAAGGTGAATTGTATAGACAATAAGCATAATTACAAACAACATTAATGGCATAAGTAATTGAGATAAATAAAATATCAACAAAATGTTAATAGAGATATAAATGTTTTTAAGAGATAAACACAGAGTCACAGCACATAGTTAAGGAATTTTGGTCTTCCCCTCTTTGCTTTTCTTCAGCTGTCTATCAAAATAGGTATTTGGCTTAGGATAGTACTTTAGAGGAGCTGGAGGAGCATCTGGGTTGTTGAAGCCATATGTTCTAAAATGAATTTCTTTTCAACTTAGCTGCTTTGTACTTATTTATCTCATCTTGACTGTATTACTTCTGTGGCAACTCATTTGAAATGTCAATTAACTTGAAAGTATCTAGAATGATATCTTTTGAAATTGGGCTCCAAACTTCAAAATATTCTATTTTATCTTCTGAAACTTCTCTGAACACAATACCAGCATTTCTTCTGATTGAGGGATCTGATCATATTGCAAATGAACCTTCCCCATACTTTCTTTTCTTTACAGGAGGCTCTGAGGGTTCAACAACATCTTTTAGACCAGACCATACTTGAGTGTATTGCACTGGAGGGACAGGAGGTACATCATCATAAAATTGCTCAGGAAGGGTTTGATCTTGAGATCTTCTTGTCAATTTCTCACGTAGCCACTTGAACTTATGATTGTTGAAAGTATTTGCTTCATGAACTCTACCTTTCAGTTCATCACTGATTTCACCCATTCTAGCCATCAAATCTTCCTCCCCCTTTTTGACTTCTTCATTAAGGGTATGGATCACTTCTTCCTTGATGACTCTCATTTCTCTGTGAATTTTTTTTGTCTGATTCTATAGACCTTATTATCATATCATGATTTTTAGAGAGATCTTGAGCTGCACCACTCACCACTTTCACTGCATCCATTGCCAGACATATGGCTTTTCCTGCTTCAGCAAAATTTGCAACTAATTCTTCTTTAATCTGATCTACACTATGCTTGACTGCTGCATGCCCATTGTTCGCATCAGCTTTAACTTCTCTAACTCTGTCAAACACTTGCTTGAGAGAGAATTCAAAGTATTCAGCTTCAGATTTCATCAGAGCTTCAATGGTCTTCAGTAATTCTTCATTATTTGAGGAGATAGAAGGTACACGAGGCTTTAACTTTTGGGGGGGGGGGGGGGGGGTAGGAGAGCCATGACTTTCATTTATAAAGACAAACTCAGCGGAGTCTGCTTGCAATGGTGAGACTTGAGTTATCTCTTGAGCAGGAGGTGCAGAGTGCACATCCTCTCTCTGGCTCTGAGGTCATAACATCATCCTGCCTTAACATTTCAGTTGGAACTATATCTGGAAGAAAGATCTCCCCCTCAGTATTTGCAATGAATGTCTGAGTGGAGGGATAACATTTACCACATCAGGAACCCCACCAGATGTGGATTCTTATTCCTTATCAACTTCTATATCTTCAGAAAATTGATACTTGATAACTATATCTATCATTTCTATATTCATTTGAGCACTGGGGAGCTCTCCATCATCACCACCATCATCACCATTATCATCATCACCATGCTCTTCAACATCCTCTTGATCATCCTGATCATCTTGAGTACCTTGATCAACTTGTTCACCAACATCATCAACATTATCTTGATCAACAATAATATCTTGATTAGCCGTAGTATCATGTGCTATTGGAGAGGGGATATGAGATATGGGAGAAAGAACCTTTAGAACTTCTTGAGAAACTTCTGGGGCTTGAACATTGAGGTTCTCCCCCTGCACAGGTGATACAACTGTTTCAAAAACAACCCTTGATGGATTGGGTTGACACATTTGCTCTTCTTCACATTCTTCTTCCTCAACATCAGGCCTCTTCAGACTAGGCTTTACTATCTTCCTTTCCCATTTATGAAGAATAGATGAATCAATCTTTTTAAGTGATGAATAGGAATGCTAGAGGTCATATCAAAATTGCTTTCATCAAGTTGATTTAGATATAGTGAGATGATCCTTCCAAAGTTAGGAACCATCAAACTAGCCTTTATCTTTTCAAACAAAGTCAGTCCCCAGTTCACTTTCTTTCTGTAGATTACACCAACAAGAAGTTTGTGTTGGACATGTGTGTCACATCCCTTTGTTTGAGAATAACAAATCCCAAATTGTATTTGATCTTGCTTTTCGTGTGTTTATAGTGTGCAGGAACTATAAGTGCAATACTCCACAGGTAGAAAGCAGCGTGGAACCAACAAACTGAGCTTAAGTACTACCGCCAACGCTAGTAGTTACCGTAGTCGCTAGCGCTACTGCTTGGCGCTAGCTCAAGTTCATGCACAGCGCCACGCCGCCGACGGTTTTGCAACCGCTCTACACGAACGATAGCACAGGCGCTAGGTGCTACCGCAGGCGCTAGCTCGGAGTTCTATAAAATGGAGTTCTCTTTCTCGTTTTTGATTGATCATCCCAGAGAGAGTCCCTTGCAAAATTCTTGAGCTGTTACTCTGCCGAATTCTCATCTCCCACTCAAAGTCAAAGAAGAATTCTGGAGAAGAAAGCCATCACGCTGCATCCAAAGAATGATCGCATCAACCTCGCTTGAGCCACAACGGTCCTTCATCATCAACTCCAGAAAATCTCATAGAGGGAGTCTTTATTTGTATTATTTCATTTCATTGTATTTTGTAGTGAAATCGCCTTGTATTTGGCGACTAGGTCTGGGTAGGACTCAGGGAGGAATTCGCCTTGTGTTGGCGACTAGGTCTAGGTGATTAGATCTAGGGGGTGCTCGAGGCCATATCCGGGGGAGGATTGGCTAGAGCGGCTTGAGGCCATATCCGGTGAAGGATAGGCTAAAGACAACCGGTTTGTGGGGATACGAGTCGAAATAGAAAAGGAAAAATTATTTTACTTTGTACGCCTCCGATTTTTAGCAATATTGAAATCAAGTTTTTGTAAACACCTTTTTTATATAATATAATCATGTCTCTATTTGTGTTTACTTGATTTCTCTCTTTTGGGGTAAATTATAAAATTGCAAATTACAATTATTTCTTCCTTTAAGCTAAATTGTTATTTCATTTACATTTACTTAAAACAATTTAGTAAATCATCTATTAATTCAAAAAGAATGTTATTCCCTTATTCACCCCCCCTCTAAGGGCGCCTATCGATCCAACAAGTGGTATCAGAGGACAGGTTATTCCAAACGGTTTAAAAACCAGGAATAATGGCGTCTTATGATCTCGCTTTTTCCGGGGGTCAGGGAATTAGTAGACCTCCACTATTTATTGGGTCAGATTATAATTATTGGAAAAATAGGATGAAATGTTTTCTTATGACCCTAGATATTGAGGTTTGGAATATGGTATAAGAGGAATACTCTCCTCCTACAGTTGTAGTTGAAGAAGTAACATTAGAAAAACCTAAGGATAAATGGGATGATAGGGATAAACTCAGATGCAAAAATAACGCAAAAGCCATGAATGCTCTATTTTGTGCGTTAGATAGAAATGAATTTAATAGAATTTCTGCATGTACTACTGCTTATGATATTTGGAATCATTTGGAAATTACTCATGAAGGTACATCGCAAGTTAAAGATTCAAAGCTTTTCCAACTGGAGTCGGAATATGAAAAGTTCTGGATGGATGAAAGTGAAGATGTTGATGTCATGTACACGCGCTTCACCAAGATCGTCAATGCCTCCAAAGCTCTTGGAAAGACCTTCTCAAATGGCGAATTGGTCCGAAAGATCCTTCATTCTCTTCCTCCAAAATTCAACCCGAAGGTGACGGCCATTTCAGAATCGCATAATCTAAGAACGCTCCAAGTTGAGAGCCTCATTGGGAATCTCAAAACCCATGAGGTAGAACTCAAAATCCAATATGATGAATACAACAAGGAGCCAAAGAAGAAGGCATTGACACTAAAGTCAAAAAAGGAGTGCCAAGTGGATGAGGATGAAGATGAAGAAAGCCTTTTGGTGAAGAACTTCCGAAAGTTCATGCAAAATCCGGAAAGGAGAAACACTTTCCGGAAATTTTTCCAAAAAGATGCAAGATGGAAAGGGTCATCTTCAAAGAAGGAGAAGGAAAGCGACGATGAAGAAGAAAGACCTCCACCAGAATTCTTTCATTGTAGGAAGACCAAGCATATTCGGAGCCAATGCCTAAAGTTCTTGAAGGAGAAGAAGGACAAGCGGCACAAAGGGAAGGAGAAGAGGAAGGTGCTAAAAGCTAGAACATGGGATGACTCCTCCTCTTCCATAGGATCAAGCGGGTCTTCATCAAGCGAAGATGAGGAAGCAAACATGTGCCTCATGGGACATGAAAACGACGGCGATGACATCAGTCTTCTTAGCGACACTGAGGTAACTCCTCCCACTTATGATGAACTCTGTAATGAATTTCTTGAAACTTGCAAAGCTTTTGATAAAAATATGAAAGGTAGTATTTTATTGAATCGTGAAAATGAATCTCTTATTAAAGAAAATCAAAATCTTTCCAAAAAACTAATTATTTTAAAAAAGAGAAAGGTTTCTTGCCAAGAGTGTGATCATTCCACTAAAATGGCAAAAGATATTTAAGAGTCTCGTTCCAAAGCCCTCTCTCATGCCAAAATTCTTACAAAGGAGAAGAGGGAATTAGAAAGAAAATTAGAAGCCTCTCGTGTGCAAAGTAAAAATAATAAGAAAGGTTTTGAAAATAGGTGTGTCATGCTTGTGAAAGAAAATTCATCACTTAAAGCACAAGTTAATGATCTCACCATGGCCATTAAAAAATTGGAATGAGCCAAAAATCTCTGGATATGATTTTAGGGAACCAGTGCTATGGTTCTGGAAAATTTGGGCTAGGATATCGAGGTGAGGGTTACCGCACGGCGCTAGCCACTAACGCCGGCGCTAGCACCTCATACAAAAACTCAGTAAAATTGTTTCAAAAACCTGTTTCTATTGCAAAGCTGATTCCTTCCAGCAAGAAAAGGTTCCAGAAAAGGGTCTCAACCCCCTTTATTTCGTGTGCAAACTGTTGAGGTCACACGTCTAGTTCTTGCGGGAAATTAAAACAAACTACTTTAAAGCAAATTTGGGTACCTAAGGCTTCCACTTATTCCATGGGTGGTACCACTTGGGTATCCGGAACTTTTCTTGGGTACTCTTCAACTAGTAAAGCTTATCGAATTTTTAATAAAAGAACTAGTAAAGTTGAAGAGTCAATAAATGTGAAATTTGATGAGTTTGTTCCTTGTGTAGAAAAACTTTCCGCAGGCAACAAGGATGATCTCTTACAACCTTTGGAGCATGGCGATGAGGAACCTTCCAAAGAAGAAAGAGAGGAGGCCAAGGAAGATGTCTATGTGCCTCCAAGCGCCTTGCAATTTACAAAGGATCACCCACGGGAACTTATAATTGGCAAACCATCTATTGGGGTAAGAACTCGCTCTTCTCTTCATGAATCTTATTAAAATATTTGTTTTGTTTCCGAAATTGAACCAAAAACCGTTTCTACCGCTTTAAATGATGAATTTTGGTTTTTGGCTATGAATGAAGAGTTGGAACAATTTGAGCGACATAATGTTTAGAAATTAGTGGAAAGACCATCTAGTCACCCGATTGTAGGTGTAAAGTGGATCTTTAAAAATAATTTAGATGGTGAGTCTAGAATCACTAGGAATAAGGCACGCTTAGTAGCACAAGGATATTCACAAATCGAGGGGATAGATTTTGATAAAACTTTTGCACCCGTTGCTAGGTTGGACTCTATTAGAATTTTTGTAGCATTTGCAAGCTTTAAAAGAATAAAACTATTTCAAATGGATGTAAAAAGTGCTTTTCTTAACGGGTTTGTAAAAGAAAAAGTTTATGTTGAACAACCCCCTGGTTTTATTAATGAAAAATATCTTAATCATGTTTATAAACTAGAAAAAGCGCTTTATGGTTTAAAACAAGCGCCTCGTGCATGGTATGAAAGACTTACATCATTTTTATTAAAGCATGTGGTTATATTATGGGAAGTGCCGATAATACTCTCTTCATTAAGCATAATAATGATGATTTAATTATTTTGCAAATATATGTTGATGATATAATCTTTGGATCTACTACTGAAGAGTTGTGTAATGAAGTTATTAAAGTGATGAAAAATGAATTTGAAATGAGTCTAGTAGGAGAACTTTCTTATTTTCTTGGTTTTCAAATATCACAAAGAAATGATGGTATTTTTATATGTCAAACCAAATATGTCTATGATATGCTTAAACGCTTTGGATTTGAAAACCTTAAACATGCTTCTACACTAATGAGTGCATCACTTAAATTAGGAAAAGTTGAATCAAGAATTTCAATTGATCAAACCTTATATAGAGGTATAATAGGATCCCTACTTTATCTTAGTTCAACTAGACTCGATATTATGTTTGTCGTATGCTTATGTGCTCGATTTTAAGCCAATCCAAAAGAATCTCACTTAAAAGCGGTAAAACAAATTTTTAGATATCTAATTGGATCATCTAGATTAGGGTTATGGTACCCGCACAATAATTCATTCACACTTCACGACAATTCCGATTCGGACTATGCCGGATGTTCACTTGATAGAAAAAACACTAGCGGTACTTGCCACTTTCTAGGATCTTCATTAGTTACATGGTCTAGTAGGAAACAAAATTCGGTTGCACTCTCCACCACGGAGGCTGAATACATTGCACTAGGGAGTTGTTGTGCACAAGCACTATGGATGAGGCAAACTTTAGAGGACTTTGGTTTTCATCTAAAATATATAGAATTAAAATGTGACAACAAGAGTGCCATTGATCTTAGAAATAATCTGGTACACCATTCTACATCCAAACATATAGATGTACGTCATCATTTCATAAGGGATCACATTAAGAAAGAAAATGTTAGAATAAATTTCATTGGCACGGACTCTCAATTTGCTGATATATTCACTAAACCTCTTCCCGATGCAAGGTTTCAAATGTTACGGTTGGAATTAGGAGTCTTAGACATCTTAGGATGAATAACATGTAAAACGCTAATGTTTTATGCAATTTGAGCAATCAAGACATCTCTTAAAATTACAAAATTTATGTATAAGACTACTCTTTAGACCCCTAATCAATATAAAAAAACAGAATTTAAAAATCTTCAATATTTCACTTACTGTTTACCGCGCCAGCGCTAGCGTGAGTGTCTGAATTTTGTGTTTTTCAAAATTTCTAAAAATCTACAAAAATATTTTAGTTCATATTTACTACGTTAAATTTTTTACTTATGACTTTTGTTATTTTTGTTTTATTTATTTTATGAAAAATCAACTACAAAACTTCAAAATACAAAAATACAAAAATATGTTTTTGTGTTGTTTCTATTTTTCTTTCATTAAAAATTTTCAAAACAATAAAAATACTGTATGATCTTTATTATCAATATCAAGAATATATGAATTCCATTATTTAGAATTATCTACAATGTTAAAACTTGTTTCTTCATATTACTATGAACATTGTTTTGTTTATCATGCTTTGGTATATCTATTTAAAGTGCATCAATTGTATTTAAAAATATGTGTAGAACCAAGCTTAGCATGCCTCTAAGTATGAGTAATTGTATTGTGATTGATAATGATACTTTTACACTCACTTATGTTTGGTAATGTACATGTGTGTTTAAATTTAAAAACGCTTGCTTATGTATTGTAATTGTACAATGAATTAAAATTTGCATAAGTTTATTATCTACACTACATTTGAATTGCACTTAAAAATTAAGAAAAGTGGTTTTAAATAAATTTATGTTGGGTTTGGAAAACAAACACATTCGGAGAATGTTGTCTCACAAAAGTGAACAATAAAAGACAAATATAACTCCACCAAGCACTACTTGAATCTCCTGATAAGTCTTCATAAGCATTGTGAGGTTGAGCACCTTGGAAAGAATTGTAAAGTGTCTTGTGCAAACCTTGATTAGTTCACCACTTTGTTAAAAATTATGTGCATTAAAAGTGTGTGAAAGTAATATACTTGTGTTTTATTATGCACTTTACTCTACATATGTCTTGTATTTTGTGATTTAAATCATTTATTAACATTGCTCACAATACACTTATGTGCACTTCATTATCTTTCATAACACTTCTTCTCATGAGTATTGGATTCTAATGTTTTATCTATACTACTCTTTATATAAGAAATGCACTAGATAACCTAACATGATCTCTACAATGTTTGGTATCTCTTAAACTTGAAATTAAGTAATATTGTAGTATAATCTCTTTTTGATATGTTCATTTCATGCTTGGTATCTTTATGAAAAACTTTGAGATTTTAAAAAGGTTAAAACATCTTACATTTTGAACCTAAACTCATATTTATATTTATGTTTCTCATGCTTACAAAAAGATGTCTCTTATAATCTTCCGCTTGCTTACAACTCTTATCTCTTTTTTGAAATCTCTTATATACTATGCTTAAACTCTTTATCATTATTTATATTACAAAAGCTCGATCATGATTTAGTTTTTTAAAAGAATGCCTCCTTACTACCCTCACCCCACCTTCTTTTGATAATACCAAAAGGGGGAGATTAATTGAAGAAATCTAGAGGAGCAATCTGGACGATGAAGGGGAGAATAATTAATTCATGTAATCTATCATTTATGGGGAGTAAAAACATAAATTGCATTTATGTAGGGGGAGCATTAAGATAGGGGGAGTATGCACTATTCTCATGCTTATCATATACTATAGTTGCACTTTTATCTCGCTTATCATATACCATAAACACCTTTGTGGATTTCTTACTAAGAGGATTTGTTATTATCAAAAGGGGGAGATTGTTGGACATGTGTGTCACATCCCTTTGTTTGAGAATAACAAATCCCAAATTGTATTTGATCTTTCTTTTCGTGTGCTGATAGTGTGCAAGAACTATAGGTGCAATAATCCACAGGTAGAAAGCAGCTTGGAACCAACAAACTGAGCTTAAGCACTACCTACAACACTAGTAGTTACCGCAGGCGCTAGCGCTACCGCCAGCGCTAGCGCAACCACCTGGCGCTAGCTCAAGTTTGTGCACAGCGCCACGCCGCCGATGGTTTCGCAACTGCTCTACACGAATGATAGCGCATGCGCTAGGTGCTACCGCAGGCGCTAGCTCGGAGTTCTATAAAATGGAGTTCTCTTTATCGTTTTTGATTGATCATCCCAGAGAGAGTCCCTTGCCAAATTACTGAGCTGTTACTCTGCCGAATTCTCATCTCCCACTTAAAGTCAAAGAAGAATTTTGGAGAAGGAAGCCATCACGCTGCATCCAAAGAACGATCGCATCAACCTCGCTTAAGCCACAATGGTCCTTCATCATAAACTCTAGAAAATATCATAGAGGGAGTCTTTATTTGTATTATTTCATTCCATTGTATTTTTGTAGTGAAATCGCCTTGTATTTGGCGACTAGGTCTGGGTAGGACTTAGGGAGGAATTCGCCTCGTGTTGGCGACTAGGTCTAAGTAATTAGATCTAGGGGGTGCTCGAGGCCATATTCGGGGGAGGATTGTCTAGAGCGGCTTGAGGCCATATCTGAGGAAGGATAGGCTAAAGCCAACTGGTTCGTGGGGATACGAGTCGATATAGAAAAGGAAAATTTGTTTTACTTTGTACGCCTCCGATTTCTAGCGATATTGAAATCAAAATTTTGTAAACACCTTTTTTTATATAATATAATCATGTCTTTATTTGTGTTTACTTGATTTCTCTTTTTTGGGGTAAATTATAAAATTTTAAATTACAATTGTTTCTTCCTTTAAGCTAAAATGTTATTTCATTTACATTTACTTAAAACAATTTAGTAAATCATCTAAAAATTCAAAAAGAATTTTATTCCCTTATTCACCCCCCCTAAGGGCGCCTATCGATCCAACAGTTTGAACATATCATTTGAGAGGTAGTCATCTGAGCCTACCTTACACAATAATACTTCTCCTAAAATATCTGAAAGGTGCTTTCCTTCACCATTCATATTCTTCCTTCTATTTGAAGTTGTTCCCCTAGGCAAACCACAGAACAACAAGGCTCTGTTATAATCTTGTTCAAACAAGCAATCTTCTTCTTCCACTGCTAGCATCTTTAGATGTCTGGATAAACGAGATGGCTTCATCTTTATTACTCTATTTCCGACTGTCGACTTAATCACATTTCCATGGTGATGAAGCTTTGCATTCTTAAAGAATTCCAGCACCTCTCTGTATAGCACACGACATGGGTGTTCAAGAACAAATGAAATCCCGGCTTCCTTGAGACAGAGCACGACATTTCTGAATTCATCTATAGCACTGACAAATCCTGTGACCAATTCTTCCTCTACCTAAAGGAACCATGCACTTTTGCGAGACATTGCGAGCATCTGGCGATTCGGCGACTGGTAGATGAATCGCTGAAGGGTTTCGAGAAATGGGCATGTGTGACTCGTGAAACCTGTACAAACCTTTATATATTATTAAAGTTTTGAAGAGAGAGGAGGTGCATACCTTATTGGAAAGAAAAGACTCTTTGGATTTAATAATAATTCGTCGAAAGCTCTAAGTGAACTCGACGAATCGTCGAAATGAATCGAGTAAATTGTCTAGTTCGTCGAAATGACTCGTGAAATTCCCTTGATTCGTCGAAATGACTCGGGAAATTAAGTCAATTTGTCGAAATGACTCATGAATTTTACTTATCTTCTGAAATTTTATTCTTGGAAAGATTTCTTGATCCTTTTATGAGTCCTTATTCATCATGCCTAGTTCCATTTTGAAGAAATTGAACTTGGTCTCATCAAGCGGCTTCATGAAGATATCTGCAACTTGCTTTTCTGTCAGGACGTAACTGAGGTTGATGTCCTTGTTCTCCGCATGCTCCTGGATGAAGTGATATCGTATCTCTATATGCTTTGTCCGGCTTTGAGAGAGACTGGATTATTGGCAATTGCAATATCACTTGATGAGTCGCAGAACATTGGAATCTCCTTCAGCTTCAATTTGTAATCTTTTAGCTGATTCCTGATCCAAATAAGTTGTGCGCAACAACTGTCTGCGGAGATATACTCTGATTCAACAGTTTATATTGCAACATAATTTTGCTTCTTTCTGCTCCAAGAAATAAGCCTTCTTCTGAGGAATTGACAAGTCCCGGAAGTGCTTTTTCTATCGTCTCTGCTACCTGCAAAATCAGCATCTGAAAAGCTCGTTAGTTTGAAGTCATTACTTCTTGGGTACCATAAGCCAAGATTTGGTGTGCCTTTAAGGTATCTCAAAATCCTCTTTGCAGCAGCATAATGAGATTCCTTAGAGTTCACCAGATATCTAGCACATACGGATGTTGAAAACATTATATCAGGTTTACTGGCAGTAAGGTAGAGCAAAGATCCAATTATGCTTATGTACTTGGTTTCATCAAAAGGTTTCCCTTTCTCATCATTGTCTAGAGTCATAGTTGAACCCATTGGAGTCCTCATCGAGGTTGCATTCTCCATTTCGAATTTCTTAATCAACTCTTTGGTGAACTTTGTCTGAGAGATGAAAATTCCATTTTCAGATTGTTTCACTTGAAGTCCTAAGAAATACTTCAGCTCACCCATACTACTCATTTCAAATTTCCCTTGCATCAAGTTAGAGAACTTTTTGTAAATGTGATCATCCGCAGATCCAAATATAATATCATCGACATATCTTTGCACTGGCAAAATCTTACCTTTTACTTCCCTAAGAAATAATGTCTTATCTATCTTTCCTCTTATGAATTTGTTCTCAAGAAGAAAGCTAGAGAGTGGTCTCATACCAAGCTTAGGGTGCTTGTTTTAGACCATATAAGGCTTTGCATAGAAAATAAACATAATCAAGGAAAGATGAATCAACAAAACCTGGGGGTTGTTTAAGGTATACTTCTTCCTTTAAATTACCATTCAGGAAGGATGACTTCACGTCCATCTGGTAATCCTAGAATCCGTTGTGAGCAGCATACACTAAGAACAACTTGATCACTTCGAGTCTTTCCACTGGAGCATACGTTTGATCGAATTTGATCCATTCTTCTTATCGGTAACCTTGGGAAACAAGTCTGGCTTTGTTCTTGATGATCACACCATTTTCATCCAGCTTGTTTCTGAAAACCCATTTCATCCCGATAACGTTATGAACTTTGGGCCTTGGTACCAGCTTCTAAATTTTGCATCTTTTGAATTGATTGAGCTCCTTTTGCATTGCAATAATCCATGAAGCATCCTCTTTTGCCTCATCAAATTTCTTTGGTTCAATCTATGAAAGAAAACTCAAATGCAAAACTTCATTAGTTATACCTCTTCTTATTCTTATCCCGACACTGGTATCTCCGATGATTTGATTAAATGGGTGATCTCTCTGATGTCTGATCACCAAATTCCTTGCATCTTCAATGATACTAGGTTCTTCTACTGCGGGTGCGTCCTATCTCTTAAGGTTCTTCTTCAGGTATAATTGGAATATTCACTGAAACTGTCCTTATAGCATCTTCTTTAGTGAATTCTTCCAAGCTGAGCTTTTTTAGTTTTATATCTGCACCTGCATCTTCAACAAAAATACTAGAGGAACTGCGATGAAGCATACTCGTCTCATCAAATACAACATTTATAGATTCCTCTACAACCAGAATTTTCTTGTTAAAAATTCTATATGCCTTATTATGGCTGCTATAGCCTACAAAGATACCTTCAAAACACTTTTCACTAAACATAGTTTTATAATACTTCCCGTTGTTAAGTATGAAGAATTTACTGCCAAAAATTCTAAAATAAGACACAGTTGGTTTCTTGCCCTTTAGAAGTTCATAAGCTGTCTTACGATGATTCTTATTGATTAGTGCTCTGTTTTGCATGTGACAAGCAGTGTTGATGGCTTCTGCCCAGAAATATTCCGGAAGAGAAGAATCATCCAACATTGTCCTGCTTGCCTCTATGAGTGTTCCATTCTTTCTCTCGGCAACTCCATTTTGTTGTGGAGTTTGAGGAGATGAAAACACATGAAGGATACCTAAGTTTTCACAAAACTCTATCATAGCCCCAGACTTGAATTCTGTTCTGTGGTCACTTCTGATTTTTACTACAGAGCAGTTAAGTTCATTCTGAATCTGCCTAACAAAGTTAGTGAAAGAGTTGAAGGTGTCTGGCTTGCGTTTCAGAAAAAATACCCAAGCAAAACTTGAGTAGTCATCAACAATAACCAAAGTATAAGCTTTACCTCCCAAACTCCGAACTATCATGAGACCAAATAAGTCCATATGGAGCAGATATCAACATCTGGTAGAATCCTTGCCAATAATGCTCTTAAGGGTATCCCGAGTCTGCTTACCCATTTGGCATGCATGACAAGGTCTCTCTTTAATGCACTTAACATCATGTGCATCACGCAATAGGTTGTGAGAAAATAGCATACTTATAGTTTTGAAATTAATATGTGCTAGTCTCTTGTGCCATTGGTCACATAGAGATGCACTATCTTTTGCTAAAAACATACTGGTGTAGAAGAGTCTAAATAAAAAAATTTTATGCAGAAGATATTTCTACTCTGAGTACCTGTTAAAATAGTTTCTGAATTATCAGACGACTTTATCAAGAACATGTCCCTGTAGAACTCAACCATATAGCCTTTGTCACATAATTGACTTATGCTAATAATATTATGTTGTAATCCCTTAACATAACCTACGTCTGTGAAGGAGACTATAGTGTTGGTAATCATACTGTAGCCTTTTGTAATTCTCCGATTAGATCCACCAAAAATGACTTTTGGACCATCTTTTACTGGGGTATAATTCTACAATAGGCTTCATGTTCCGGTCATGTGCCGCGAACAACCACTGTCCAAATACAAGATAGGCGTGTTGTTGGCCTTTGGACATACCTGCAATCAATAATCAATTGCCCATAGGAACCTGTTGGGTATTGAATCCACAATAGCCTAGATTTGTGAGAAGTCACTCTTGAACCAAGGTGAATTGCTAGTGTATTTGATATTGTCTTTTAGTTGTGATCTTGCAGGTTGTTATTGCAAAGTGTTGACCAATGACAGATCACAATGGGTCATTAAGCATAATTTTATACAATGTAATCCCTCATTGTGTGGAACATGGTGTTGACTCATGTGTGATCTCTCTATTGAGATACACTTTATTTTCAAGGCACTTGAAGCTTGGAAGATGGAAGAGTTGTTGGTGTCCAAGAGAAGAAAGGATAAAAGTTCAAAATTATTCTAAGGGTATTTCTCAAGAAATCAAAGGTATCTCTCGAGAAATCCAATTCATTTCTCGAGAAGTCCTCTCTAGTTTTCGAGAAATCCTTCTCTGTCTTCTATTCTTTTGTTTCTAAGGAATTTCTCGAGAAGTCTTTTATCTTTCGAGAAGTTGAATTCATTTATCGAGAAGTCTTAATTGTTCTCGAGAAATCATTCCTATTTTCTCTTAGAAGCTTTTCTCAGCGGTTTTTCGAGAAGTCCATTCTTTTCTCGAGAAATTAATTATCTCTCGAGAAGTTTATTTCAAGCCTCCGAAAATCCTACTATGTCTTTTCTCGAGTAGAAGCTGCAATTTCTCGAGAAGTCCTGTATCTCTCGAGAAATTTTATTTTCGTCCTTTTAAGTGATTTTTAGTCTGTTTGTCAGGACGTTAATTCCTTCTGTCTGAAGTGACGGCTCATGTGGTCTTGTTTAAGGTTTATTCTACCTTAATTCCTGTCGCTAAGTCCTAGGCTATATAAGGCTCTCTTTTAAGGATTAATTAAGTATCAATCATTTCTAATCATTAACCCTAATCTCCATTCGATCCGAAAGAACGAGAAAGTGTCGCCGCCTGTCGCCATTGCTGGAGATTGATCTACTATTCTGAATCAATTGTCTCCAGTGGAAGAAAAGGTTCGATTGATCATTGCTCCATCCTCTACTGTATCTATTGGATCAAGTCGAATCGTGGAAGGTCAGATCTGAGTTATTTTCAATTCTTCCTAATCGACAACAAGTCAAATCTTTTCAAGTCTCAAGAAGGAAGAAGATCTCTAGAGAAGTCCAGTATCTCTCGAGAAATTTTATTTTCGTCCTTTTAAGTGATTTTCAGTCTGTTTGTCGGGACGTTATTTCCTTCTATCTGAAGTTACGGCTCATGTGGTCTTAAGGTTTATTCTACCTTAATTCCTGCCGTTAAGTCCTTGGCTATATAAGGCACTCTTTTAAGGATTAATTAAGTATCAATCATTTCTAATCATTAACCCTAATCTCTATTCGATCTGAAAGAACGAGAAAGTGCCGCCGCCTGTCGCCATTGCTGGAGATCGATCTAGTGTTCTGAATCAATTGTCTCCAGTGGAAGAAAAGGTTCGATTGATCATTGCTCCATCCTCTACTGTATCTATTGGATCAAGTCGAATCGTGGAAGGTCAGATCTGAGTTATTTTCAATTCTTCCTCATCGACAACAAGTCAAATCTTTTTAAGACTCAATAAGGAAGAAGACCTCTCAGGGTTTTCAGATCTGTTAATGTATTGATAAGTGTTGTATCAATCTCAATTTACATTTGTTGTAGGAGAAGTTTTCTCCGAGTTGTAGGAGAGGTTTTCCTCTGAGTTGTAGGAGAGGTTTTTCTCCGAGTTGTAAGAGAGATTTTCTTTGAGTTTGTAGGAGATTTGTCTCCGAGTTGTAGGAGTGTTGACTCCGAGATTGTAGGGTCATTCTTGATCCGAGTTATAGTGAAGTAGTCAAGTCTAGCTGTGGTGCTAGATTGGCGAGGCCGGCAAGTGGAGTACCCAAGAACGGGGAACCACTATAAATTCCTTGTGTCATCTGTGTTTGTGATTTGGTTTCTGTGCGTTCTATTTTATCAAGTTTTTAATTCCGCAAAAGACGCAGTTATCACCTATTCACCCCCCTCTAGGTGATTTAGGTTGGCAACTAGATACTTTAGAACCCAAATAGATTTGGGTCCTTGACTTCTTGTTAGATGACTGCCACTAGGAGTGTTAATATTGCGAGTGGTTAATCTTGCACTATTAACTCGTGGAGTCTTGAAATCCATAGGATTGAACCAGCAATCTATGGCGAAGTGACCAACTTTGTCATAACACCAACAGTCGAATTTGTTATACCTTCTTTTCTTTTCCTGCTTAACTCTTTGAACGGGGGTCGAGCAGGAGCTACAGACTTGGAAGTAGAATCCTCGTGATTGCAACATACACATGGCTCCTTCTCAAGTAGCTTCATAGCAACAGTTTTAACTTTTGGTGCTTTCTTAGCATACGGTCCATGCACAAATGAACCATAGTCCTTGAGGACTATCTCTTCATAAGGAGCTTTGAGAGCAGTCATTCCAATGTTTTGGGGACAGCTCCATCCTTGGTTACTTTTATTAGACTCAACGTGAGTTGGTCTAGTAAAGTGACCATAAGAGGTTTCAAAGTCATATGTGTTTGTAGGAAAAACTACCTTCTTGAAGGAAGGTTGACTTTGATCAGCCTTACCCTTACCCTTAACGGCTCTTCTCTTAGATGCCTTACTTTTCTCGGTCCGATGACCGATACCGCTACCCTTCGCAGGAGATAATAACCCATAAATAAAAGGAAGGATGGTCTTTGGCTTCGAGATGCTTTCTACTAGCTTTCTTTCAGCCACCAACTTCCTTTCCAGTTCATTAATAGATTTCTCTTTCATCTTTACCAGTTCAGCACAGTTATTCAGTTCGTCTTTCAAGAGTTGAACTACATCTCTAAAAGGAATTAATTGTTCAATTTTTTTCCCTCGGATTCGATTCCATGACCTTGAGAGACTCAATCTCTTTTGCCTAAGATTTGACTACCTTGCGGCATTTGTCAAACCCCTTCAATAAGGCTCTATACTGAACTAGTAGATCTGAGTCTTCCACGGAGGAATAGCCCACATCCGCATTGGAACACGTCTCAGACTCAGAAAGAGGAATGTGAGAGTTTACCTTCCCCTCAAAAGGGGTGTCGTAGTTTTCCTCATTAGTTTGAGCCATAAGCCCGAAGTAGGCTTCTTCATTTGAGTTTGACTCATCTGAGTCGCCATCGCTCGGAGTCTTAGACTTCTTAGCTAAGAGGATCTATTCCTCCATCTTTTTGTTTTTGACGGATCTATTTTCTTTTTTATTGATCCTTCTTTCTTCTTATATGGGCATTCAGTGATCATATGCCATGGCTTATTACAATAATAACAAATAAGGTCAGTCGAAATATGTTTATTCTGTTTGGATTTATACCTGTCGTTGATGTATCCTTTCTTGTGACGTTCACCATCAGGCCTTAATCATCTATGATCAGATGAGGAGGATTGATTTTTTCTTTGCTTTCCTTTGTTGAGCAGACTCTTGAATTGCTTGGAGAGCAAAGAGAACTCTCCATCTAACATGTCTGAGCTTGAGGGCAAGCCACTGACCCGTCATCTTTGTCTGAAGATTGTGTCCTCATCGGTGACACAACTTTGCCATTTATTGACCCTTCGGCCTTCAGTGCTACAGACTTATCCCTTCCAGAAGTCTTACTGCCCTCTTCCTCAGCTTTCCTGATGTTGAGCTTCAGTTCATGGGAAAGAAGCTTCCCGAATAGAATATGTGGCTCCATCGTAGCCAGCTTACCAAACTCCTTTATGGCGATTGCCTTGGTACCCCATTCTTTCGCCAGGGATCTCAAGAACTTGACGTTTAATTCTCCAACAGTGAATTCCCGGTCATAATTTCTTAGACCGTTGACAATTTTGAAGAACTTCTCATAAGTATCAGATATGTTATCCCTTAAGTCTTGCTTGAAGGCTTCGTACTCTTGATTCAACAGAGATCTACGATCATCTCTGACTTCTTCTGTACCTTCCATCAAAACTACAAGAGAATCCCACATCTCCTTAGCACACTTTCACTGGAATAGATTTTGTAACATAGAGACGTCCACTAAACTGGCAATGATGATCTTTGCCTTCTTGTCCAAGGAGACAAGAGCAATCTCATCCTTTGTCAGATCAAACACCTTTTTAGGAACTTGCATATTAGGATTTATGATAGATGCTGTCATTGGAACATATGGACCTTCTTCAACAATCTGAAAGACTCTTGGATCCGCGGCTTCTGTATAGAACTTGACCGTTTCCTTCCACATTGGAGAATTTTCTTTTGTGCACACAGGCAACTTCATGGAAGAATCCATGTTTCTGTCCATTCCAGACATGGTGTCTTTTCAACAACTAGATAAAGATCTTGTTCAAGGTGTTAACCTTTTAACGAACAACCTGCTCTGATACCAATTGAAAGTATCTAGTTGTTACTTAAATCACCTAGAGAGGGTGAATAGGTGAATTCTATGGCTTTATACGGAATTAAAAACTTTAGAAACAAAGAAAACACACACCACAAACACAAGGATTTATAGTGGTTCCCCGGAATGGGTACGTCCACTTTTCTTCATCACCTATCTAGCACTCCCGGCTAGACTAGTCTACTTCACTAATCTCATATTTAAGCAAATTTTACAACTCGGAGTTAGCAACTCCTACAAACTCGGAGAACAACCTCTCCTACAAAATCTCGGAGAACAACCTCTCCTACAAAATCTCGGAGAACAACCTCTCCTACACTCGATCCTCTAAACTAGGATCTACAAAAACTCAGAAGTAAAACTTCCTACAAGAATAAATAAAGGGGGTTTTTACACAAATCTAGATTGAAAAACATTCTCCTAAAATCTCAAAGAGATTTAACTTATTCAGATCAAAAAAGGAGATCTTCTTCCATCTTGACTGAAATAAAAGCTTGAACTTGAAAGTGGAAGAAGAAATCTTATCTTGTGAAATCTTGATCTGAAAGCTTAAAGAGACAACAAGATCTGAAAAAGCACTAGAAAGAATATGAAATCTTTGATCTTGTTGTATCTGAACTTGGAGAAGAATCGTGTAGAAATCTTGTCGGCAGCAGGAAAGCTCTTTGCGAAACGAGAATGACCGATATACGATTTGCGATCTTTCTGGAAATAAGTACGATTATGGTTTATCGAAATAACCCTTAAGTATGTATAGCACATCTTCTCTAATGGATAAAAATGAAAGTTAATGAAGGATCTCCATGTGTACTGTACATGGTGAAGACCTAAAAGGAAATCCATCTGCGCATTTGAAAGAGAAGGCATTCTGTCTTCATTCGTCGAGTGAACTCATAAAGTTATTGATTACTCAATGAATTCACTTAATGACTCGACGAAAAGAACTTCACTGGAAGCTGAGATGGGAAGAAAGTATAAATTAGACCACTCGAAAACTTCTCAAGAGCACTCGACAAATTCGTCGAGTGTTCACGAGAAACGAGCAGACCACTCGACGAATTCATCGAGTGATCTCGAGTGAACACAATTTTACTCGACAAAAATACTTGAACTATTATTCTCAGAAACCTTTCAAGTAAACTCGATGAACTAATCAAGTCCTCACGAGATGTCTCGACGAATTCGTTAAGACTTCTCGAGAGTACTTGATGAAAAAGACTTAGACTATTTTTTCTTCTTCCAATCCTGAACACAACTACTACTCCATCTTGACTTCTCCATAGTGTTTGAATGTGAAGTACACCCCAATAGAGAGATTTCACATGATTCAACACCTTGGTCTGCACAATGAGGGATTACATTGCATAGGCCTATATTTTAAGACTCGTTGAAACCTGACATTGTTTTGTACTTAGCAATTAATCTCATGCAAGCACAACTAAAATACCACATCAAATACAATATCAATTCATCTTAGTTCAAGTGGGACTTCTTCAAATCAAGGCTATTGTGGCTACAATACCCAATAAGAGAGGATGGAGAAAATTTAGGGACCTGAGCATCTGGCTTGACTGGAGGAGATGTTGTTGTTGATTCTTCAGAGTAATGCCTGAAGTCAGGTGTTTCAGGGAGAGGTGACTCGGTCCATTCTTTAGACTCATGCAGACTCTTCAGGTAGTCATTATCCTCTGAGAATAGATTACTCTCCCCCTATTTTGATGGATCCCCCTGGAATGAAGGCAGGACTCTTGGAGGAGAGAATGATGCAGGTAGCAGAAGAAGCTTGGAAGTGATGTCTGGCTCTCCTGCAGAAACAAAAGACAAGGGAAGAGCTGTAATGTATACCGAATCTTGAGGTGGCCTGCTAGCACACTTCGCCCCCTGCTTTATATCGTTGAGAAAGGATATAAAGATACCAGCAGGCAGTACTGAAAACCTTACTTCTGTATCAATGGCCTTTATTTGAGCAGTTAGGTTTTGTAACCTTCTATGTTGAGCACACAGCCTACGATAGCAATATTTTGAGAAATCGAGATAGAGAGAGCTGAACTGAGACAATAGTGTCTCTAAAGCTAGATAAACTGCTTCAATAAGGTCTCTTTTATTTGGAGGAGAAACCATCGACTACCTGTGTGTACCTGCATGAAGAAAGAAAGAGAGAAGTAGAGAGGAAAACAAAGGAGAGAGAAAATTCAAAACCACAATGGAGTCTAACGACTGAGTTTCTTTGAGTAGATGAATCGTCATAACTTAGGGTTATATTCAACACAATGTTATAAGAGGTAAATTCAGCGCGCCAAAACATGTCTAAGTCATTTCTAGAAGCTAGTCTATGCGCGCTTTGCAGAATCGACGTAACGTCGAATTGAAATCGACGTAACATCGAGTTAAAATCGACGTTGCACCCAATATAATAAGAAACTATGATGTCAATGTAAGTGTCGATATGTATTCGACACTACGTCGAGTGCTATTCTAATGACCTATCCCAGATAGCTCTCGAAGCAAACGTCAAATAGAAATTGATGGTGCGTCGATTTGTATTCGACGCAGCTCTGAATAAACAGTTATATATTTCTTAAAAATTTTGCTGTTTTTCCCAGCAAAATCTTTATATGAAAAATAGGTTTGAGTACATAATAACTGTGTCCTAGAGAGTTCCATCAAGCACTCCCAGTGCATTAATGAGGAACTTGTGCTTACTTTCATCAAGTGGCTTAGTGAAGATGTCAGCCCTTTGAATATCTGTGGAAATGTACTGAAGATTGATCTTACCCTTCTCTACATATCCATGAGATAGTGGTGCCTTATCTCTATATGCTTAGTTCTACTGTGGAGAACATGATTGGAAGCTATAAAAATAGCACTAGAGCCATCACAGAATATTGGGGAGTTGTCAAGAGAAAAGTTGTAGTCTAACAACTGATTTTGCATCCACAATATTTGTGAGCAGCAGCTTCCTGCAGTTACAAACTGAGATTCAGCTCTAGAAGTGGAGACTGAGGTTTGCTTCTTACTAAACCCAGAGATCAGTCTAGCACCCAGAAATTGACAAGTTCCTGAGGTGCTTTTTCAATCAAGCCTGTATCCTACATAATCTGCATCTGAATAGCTAGACATGTTCAAAAAAACCAGGCCCAGAAAAAGCCCGGCAAGGCCTGGGCCTGGGCTGGCCTGCCCCGGGCCCAAGACAGGATCTGGGGGCCCAACAAAGCCCCCAGATATACTTAAATCCCGCCCCGGGCCAAACATGCCTAAGCCCAGGCACCAGGCCTTACCTTGGCCTAACACCGAGGCCAGACACTAGGCGGGATAATCCCGCATAAACAGGCGGGATTTTAATTAAATCCAGCCTATTAGGCCATCTTTAATTAAAATCTAGCATATTTTGTTGGGATTTTAATAAAATCCCGCCTAAATAGGCGGGATTTTATTTTCCCGCACATAGCGGGATTTATTAATCTGGCCCGGCCCGGCCTTGGGGGCCTTGGCAGGCCCCCTGTCGGGGCTAGTGACCGAGCCCATCCCGAGCCTGACTAAAGCAAGGCCCGGGCCTGTTAGGATCCTCGTAAGACCCACCTCCCGGAACACAAGACACGGCCAAGGGGAGTCTTATGCCCAGGACAGCAACCTTGCGAAAGTGCCAGCGCACGAGCTAGCCTCCCCCACAAGACGCCTATCCTGCCGGCCAGACCAACTGAACAGCGCCAACCCATCAATAATGTAAAAGCAAGAAGCCATATATTCACAATTAAGCAACAATGTCCAAACAGTACAAAAAGGACAGAAAGCTACACAAGCTCGTGTATATCATCAGAGTATAAACTTGCCCTAAGGCTACATTCTAACCACTCGCTCATATCTGCCGCCGACGGTAGCCAAGGTATCATAATCACCAGCACTATCACCCTGGCCTGGCTGTCCTCCTGTGTAGTACGCTGCTGCTCCTAAAAATAGTGGTGTAACAAACGTTAGTCATAAAGACTAAGTGGCTTCACATCCTCTCCCCCGACGACTCCAAGGCACCGGGCAGAAGGGAATGAAGAAAAGCTGCAATATAGTCAGTAGTAGCAAAAATAGGTGACAAGGAAAGATGTAATCATGGCAGCTATATTGTGGTATAAGAAAGTACATCAAAAGAGAGCAGTTATAACATATGTATAAGAGAGTACATCAAAAGAGAGCAGTTATAACATATGTTTAAGAGAGTACATCAAAAGAGAGCAGTTATAACATATGTTTAAGAGAGTACATCAAAAGAGAGCAGTTATAACATATGTTTAAGAGAGTACATCAAAAGAGAGCAGTTATAACATATGTTTAAGAGAGTACATCAAAAGAGAGAAGGATCAACGACAGTGTATAAGCAGTTGAGCATATAATAACAAAATTTGAACTTAACTTATAAGGGTGCCCATACAAGCTTATAAGATAAGGATCTGAGCATAATGTAACCCATCATATAAAGGTGCCCATACAAGTTTATATGATGAGTTCCTATGCGGTGCAATGACATGATTATGTAATGATGAATGCAATGCATTGATTATGTAGTGATACTCACCCATGCAATGTTGCTATGTCGACATAGACCTATAGTTCTCGCTTTTTGAGAGGTAGCTAACCACTCAGGCATCTCCCGTCCTGGCCAGACGGAGACAGTGGAACGAGCTCCTCCACTACTAGGAGGGTATGAACACTACCAGTCCTAGGCCTCTGTACGCCTCGACACTAAGAACACACAGTGGAGACCCTGCGTACTGCTCGCATCAAGCTGAGCCTTCAAGGACACAGAAGGGGACTTGGGTAGGTGAGAACCAAGAGTCCAACCCAACCGGTCTAGAGTCTAACTGCCGGCTTCTGTCGGTGTCATGACTAGTAAGCCCGTAGACCCGCCACAAGTAATCCTCCAACCCGGATCATTACACCACCATGTGTAAACCATGCATATTCATGTAATTCCCATGCACGCCTGTGCAATCAAGCACCCAAGGACTCACGGATGGAGCCTTCTTACCTTTCACATCATACCTATGTATGCCTCGACGCTAAGAACACACAGCAGAGACCCTGCATACTGCTCGCATCACGCTGAGCCTTCAAGGACACAGAAGGGGACTTGGGTAGGTGAGCACCAAGAGTCCAACCCAACCGGGTCCTGAACATTTCACCACAAGATATAACCATATCTTATAATCCACACCAAACCATCAATGCTACTCATACCGAGTTGTCATGACTCTATGCAGTAGCGTGTGTATAACATGGAAATTACCATACTAGATCCTGTAGGACTACTTGTGCGCTTAACATCACGTTTCCAAAATCCTAGTCCAGATGAGCACATTAACCTCTCTTTTCAGCATAATAATTATTAGCGGCACGTTTAATTATGGATTCGTTCTAAAACCGAATCCACAGAAACTTCTACTATAAGTCATAGTTAATGCTGGAATCATTACCACCAAATTTCGACCTCATTGTATTATGCAATACGTATTTACGGTGCACTACATTTATATGACCATTATAAACAATGCTAAACACTTAGATCTCACCCATAACCAATGTTACTTACCTTCACCATCAACCACACATGCCCTATTTATGGTTCCACCTGAAACTAACAATTGAAGGTTCATTTAAGGAGTCATCCCAACAGATATAAATCTTAAATCATTATCATAGGTCAATACTAGCATGTACATGATTTATACAAAATTTCGGCCCAAGCGGCCTACATATTCAACGTTTATATCTCCTTCAAATTTATCAAATGAAACGGCAATAACTTTAATACCACTTATCCAAACATCATGAAATTCAACAGGGATCTACATATTGTTGTCACTCATATCTCCAACAATTTTCATGAGCATCCAACCAATATTTTAAGCGAAATCCACAAAATACTGAGATCGGAAGTGTTATGACACAGTTTACTAAAACTGGATTTCTGGGTGCTACAGTTGTCCAAAAATTATGATCCACCCCATTTTGGAAAGCTACCATCAAGGGCTACAACAATCATCTTGAGTCCTAAACCCATATCTAAGGAGGTCCTATCTAAAATCTGCTCTGAAGTTAACTGCAGAAATCTGGACAACAAAACAACACGCACTTAACACCTCCTAGCTTTCTGGGCAGTCCACTCGATTGGACATGTAGGGAGATACATGTCACTTCATACAACGAGTAACCTATCGTCGGAAAAATCTTTCCGAGGGCTACAACTTCCATGTTGAGCCCGAGGTCTAATTCCAGTGGGATCAAGTCTACAAATTGGCTCGAACCCTGCTGCGCACAATTTTACCCCTTAACAACCAAGTGCAATGTTATAAATTGAAAACTTCTTTAGCAAGGGGGCTATCATCACCTTTATCACACAATTACATAACTAACCACCCTAATTAACATGGGATTTTTAAACAGGGAATTTACACCTCATCTTTTCACATAAGAAATAATTTGAAACCCTACATAACAAGGGACTATTCATCATCTTCCCCAAAAACAAGAGTTAGGTCATTACACCTTCTCCCATCCAATACTCCCTCCATAGACCATGGATTTCAAAGAAATCAAATCCTATCCCTTCCTTTTGAAGAGAAGAAGTGACTGAAGGAACTTTCGCGACAATCGGTGCCCTAACAAGAAAGATCTGGCTTGGTCTTTTCCTAGGAAACTCCATTAACTCACAAGCCAAGCTCTTTTGAGCTGAACACCTCTCCTAATTTTCTCTACAATCTAGCACCAAGGGAGAGGGGTCGGAAGTTACCTTATTTTCCAGCCATGGTTCAAGCTCATCTTCATGGCAGCGGGGTGGTGGTCGGCCAAGCTCCAAATCCTTCTCCAAGCTTGCTCCTTCAAGAACCCTAAGTTGAAACTTTAAGGTGAGGGAAAAGAAGAAGAAGAAGAAGAAGAATACTCTTATGACTCCATTATTGCAGCCCATTCGGCTAGGGGAGAAGGAGAGAGGGAGTGAAAGATAGAAAGAGAGATAAAAAGATAGCATTAATGGCATTAAATGCAATTTCCATTTCCAAGGCATGTTGAAAATTGCCTGATTTCTCGGGAAAAGAAAGGGCCAGGCCGTTCGTCGAACAGACGGTGAGTTACATTTGATGAACAGACGGTGAACTGCGTTCGACAAACAGACGGTGAGCTGTATTCGACGAACAGACGGTTAATTGTGTTCGACGAACTGAAGGTGAGCTGCGTTCGACGAACAGAAGGTGAACTGCGTTCGACGAACAGAAGGTGAACTGCGTTTGATGAACTGAAGGTAAGCTGCGTTCGACGAACAGAAGGTGAACTACGTTCGACGAAGTGAAGGTGAGCTGCGTTCGACGAACAGAAGGTGAATTGCTTTCGACGAACAGAAGGTGAACTGCGTTCGACGAACTGAAGGTGAGCTGCGTTCGACGAACAGAAGGTGAACTGCGTTCGACGAACTGAAGGTGATCTGCGTTCGACGAACAGATGGTGAACTGCGTTCGATGAACTGGAGGTGAATTGCGTTCGACGAACAGAAGGTGAGTTGCGTTCGACGAACAGAAGGTGAACTGTGTTCGACGAACAGACGGTGAGCTGCGTTCGACGAAATCAAGACTTCGTTCGACGGGGGAACAAGTCCCACGCTAGCGCCGACGGTAGAGTTACCGTCGGGTGCTAGCTAATAGGAAGCAGATCCTTACCAATCACCCCAATTTTCTTCCCTAACAGCCCAGCTCCAAAACACTTATAGATTTCTCTCTTTACTAATGGTTGGAACTTCATTTCTTTTCAAGTGAATGTAATCAATATGATTTTTGTCAACATTTATCATTAAGAGCCTCTTTTAACCTAACTATTAGGATCTCCAGATCCCACCTGGTCCGAGCATCTCTAAGTGACCCGTGTCACCCGAGGGGTCTAGTTCGAACTGGGATGTTACAAATCCAATAAACGAAGAAACAATTTCGTCCCCGAAATTTAAGTTGAGGTTATGGGGTTTAAGTTCAAATCACAAAAATCATTTGTAGTACACTTTAAATCCCGCTCACCACTAGTGAGGGTCACAACTCATTCACATCACCTCACTTCCAATTTCTCCCGTGTGTACTTTCATTATATTTCATGACACTTATAATCCAAATTATGCACAGAGAAATCTTAAGTGTCTCTCATCCTAATGCAAACACAAATATGGCGGTGATAAGACATAGTTGGGTTTATAGCCACGTTCTCACTACGGGCAGGTCGGAAATAACTGAAACCCATACTTCCTTGTTTCCTCGCCTTAATAAACCAACTTTCATTGCACCTTTGATCTAAATCCCCTTAAGATCAGTGACCCCGATACACATGTGTATAATACTGTATAAGAGCATTTGGTAACCATTACCGTAAGAATAAAGCTGCCTATAATTGGAACAGGTATAAAGCTCGAAACCCAAAATGCATCTACATAACTTTCCAGTTAGCAATTAATGGTTCATTGAATCATCGAGAACTAGCAAAAGAAATTCCCAGGTTTAGACAGAGCCTCCCAAGGCTTAGCCTAAAGTTTAACAGGCAACTAGCATAAGGGGATATGACCAATCCTTTCTCCTAAAACCAAGCCACCAATAACACATAAATCGTATAGAATCTCTAACTTAAACCAAATAGCCACCAACCCCTTATGAGGAGATAAATATGAATAATTTCTCGGAGTATGAACCCAAACAATAAGTAATGAAATTGCTAGTAAACGAAATTTCCTGGAGCTTTAGCCCAACCAGCCACTATAAGGAGAATGAAATTTCCTGAATAAAAATTCCTGGAGCATACCCAAACGGAGAGAGATTATATATATATATATCACAGTTCCCAGGAATTTTTAATTTCATACAGCAGCCCCCAAACCTAAACGGTTATTATATGCGCAAGATCGTCTCTCTTATGTATTACAAATGTAGAAGCAAGCCTTAATCTCATCTTCTAGTACAACCATCATTATCTATATCATTATCAATCGCTTCCATCAATGTCATCTCGTCCGAGGCGATCATTCATACAACACGCATCTTTTACACTTAGCACGACATCCACTTGATATTAAGTTTCAACAATCGTTATGATCACCTTATAATAATTCATGCAAAAGCCACCAACCAAGTCCAGTATCTAGTTATGGCAAGATAATTACAATGGTTAAACATCATGGATGTTTACCGCTTGACTTCAAATCCACATAATAGTCAAGTCCTGCACTCACCCCACCGTACTTGCCATGACATTATGCCCTTTAAATGCACCAACTACCAAAAATGATGCTACTTCCTCAAGGGTTTAAGCTCAGAAAGCGTTTATGTTTCCAAAAAGTTTCCAAATTCCGCACGTGATCATCCGATGATGCTTATCATTTGGTTCTGGTGATATTATGAATCGTTATCAAGGCTCAAAGTAAGGTGAATCCATGACTCTACACCTCACATGGGTGATAAGTACATCGTTCCCTTCTAATAACATGTGACCTCGAGTCAAGTGTTACTTTTGTCTACTCCCGGTTCTACTTTGATTTGCACCAGATTCAAAAATTGGCGTCACTTTTATCCCGTGATTTAAATCATTTCATTTAAGGGCTCCTCAACCGTGAACATATACCTTATCCAACGGTTGGGTTTCGGTACAGAGCCTTTAGAAAACTACCTTGTCGAGGTAGAATGCTACACGTACTCTTACTTGTTCGTATAGAGACATATTCATATCTCACTAAATAAGTGAGTGCAACTTATCATCGATATCCCCTTCACGTGTTCAATTCACGACGTGTCTCAACACCCTTGACGCTATCACCCATATTGAGAGGTTATCACGAATCTAATCATCATTGTTCACGTACTCTTTAAATACACAAGATCTAAGGGAAAATGAAGTCGATACGTAAATAGTCCAATAAACGTAGGGACAAACCCCCGTACGTTTTTGGACTAAATTTCTTCCACCGCCCATATGGTACATTCATCTCACGTATGAGCACAAACCTTAGGGGCATATACTCCTTGACTTAGAGTTCTTACCCTATAGATCCCCGTATCGACGCACTTATATATCAGCGGTGATGTAGAAATTCAAATTTTTTCGGCGATGACCAAGCTGTATCTCATTGTAATGACAACATGTACAAATAACATCCAACCACCCGATACATTTACATATGTTTGAACTTAACATGAACCAAGGTGCAAGGCTCGAGATGATTTCCCTTCGACACGGGTTATGCAAACTACCAAAAGTAGGGCATACTTCACAATATGATAAACTAAATCAAATCCATTCCAAGCGCCCTACCATCCCTGCGAACGATCATCCATGACATGTTTATTTTATAAAAACTTTTAGGATTTTAGATCATCAATCATGTCATATTAATCTTGTTGACTACACCGCCTAACACTTATTAATTTCCCAATGTCAAGTAATTACAACACTAAGGGAATGTTCACAGAGAATTTCCAAACTCAGGGGTAATTTATCGTCATACCAGCAACGCATGAACAAAATTTCATTAACTTCCCAGTTATAATGTTATTACAACATAGCTGCATATTCCCAAAGTGTTAATTTACTACTCTTCTCGTTACTTATCCACATAATCTTAGAACAATATAGATAAAAGTATCTTCTGCAAAATGCTTTCCTCTCTTATTACGCTAATAAAATTCCTATCAACCCAAACATGGCCTTAGCAGCCCACCTTGCTTAAGGTGAATTAACCCTTCAAGGGTCCCCACTTCCAATGTACAAAATTACAATGATTTTAAATACTCAAGGAACCCAAGTCGGTACATAACTAGCCCAATAAACGAAGAGATAAGCCCCGTATATCTTCGGCTAAGTTTCTTCTACCACTAATATAACACATTCGTCCCAAAATGAGCCTTCTCTGGATCCGAATTCTTATCATATCTTCTCCATATGAAATCTTCTACATAAATAGAAGTGAGAGGTATCCACATACAGTATAAAAGACATGCTTGGTGGTCTCTTACTAAGCTGATAATAGACTACATGCACCAATCTCATTGAGATTGCCCTAATGTTTTGGGTAAGGTGATAATATTACTCCATATCTGAGATAGAAATCTCAGGGTGTGAGTCTCTAGCATTTACACTCATGTTAAAATCTTCCCTTAGTCACTTGAGGTCACTTTTGCTTGGCCACATCATCCCTGAGATCGGTATAAGGCAAGGGTATGTCACGACATATCCTGCTAAGTCGACCAAAATGGTATCCTAGTTAGGTTGGTATCAATCCTATGCCAAACCAACTCTGACTGTTGGAATGAGAATACCAATTACTGTCTCGGAAGGAGCCAGCATCTATTCGTAAGGGTACGAGTTTGGCTTAGGTTGGCACTGTTGGACATGTGTGTCACATCCCTTTGTTTGAGAATAACAAATCCCATATTGTATTTGATATTGCTTGTAGTGTGTTTATATTGTGCAGGAACTATAGATGCAATACTCCACAGGTAGACGGCAGCATGGAATCAAACTTTTGAAAGGAGCAGCACTAACGCCAGCGCTATCGCCAGGCACTAGCTCAGTTGGTTCGGTCTCAGCAGTTTTCATCTCAGCTTCCGTCTCAGCGGTTAGCCTCGTCTCAGCGGTTCCTTAGCGCTATCGCCAGCGCTAGCACTACCGCCTGGCGCTAGCTTGAGCTCGTGCAGATCGCCACGCAACCGACGGTTTTGCAACTGCTCCACATGAACGCTACCGCAGGCGCTAGGAGCTACCGTTGGCGCTATCTCAAGTTCGTGCACAGAGCCACGCAGCCGACGGTTCCGCAACCGCTCAACATGATCGCTACCGTAGGCGCTATCAGCTACCGCAGGCGCTAGCTCCAAGAATTATAAACTGATGTATTCTCTCTCGTTTTGGGTTAGAACTTCTAGAGAGGTTGCTTGTGCCACAATTCCAGTGCTGTTATGCTGCCGAAGATGGATCTCCCACAAAAAGCTTAAGGAGAATTCTGGAGGAGGACAACGTCATGCTACATCCGAAGGACGGATCGCTTCAACCTCGCTTATACTACAGCGATCCTTCATCCTCAACTCCAGAGATCTCATATAGGGAGTTTTATTATTATTTTCATTATTTCCATTCCATATTTTCTTTGTAACCGTTTAGTTAATTCGCCTTGTGTTGGCGACTAGGTCTGGGTAGGACTTAGGGGAAAATTCGCCTTGTGTTGGCGGCTAGGTCTAGGTGATTAGATCTAGGGGTGCTCGAGGCCATATCCGGGGAAGGATTGGCTAGAGCGGCTTGAGGCCATATCCTGGGAAGGATAGGCTAAAGCCAACCGGTTCGTGGGGATACGAGTCAGTATAGAAAATGAAAAAATTATTTACATATGTACGCCTCCGATTTCTAGCGATATTGAAATCAATTTTTGTAAACACCTTTTCATATAATATAATCATGTCTTTATTTGTGTTTACTTGATTTCTCTCATTTGGTGTAATCTCTATTATATTGTGGTCTAAGTTTTCAATTCTAAATCTAAATTGTTTATTTCAATCTCTTTCATCATAAAACAATTTAGTACTTTTTCTAAAATTGCAAATCATAATTTTCTATTAATTTAGCTAAATTTTTATTTTACCTTCTCATATTATAAAACAATTTAGTAATTTTATTAAAATTATAAAAAGAATTTTTAATCCCTTATTCACCCCCCCCCCTCTAAGGGCGCCGTAAGATCCAACAAGTGCTATTAGAGATAGGTTGTTCCAAACGGTTTAAAAACCAGGAATAATGGTGTCTCATGATCTCGCTTCTACTAGTGGGGGAAACTTTCTTTTAAATGAAAAATCTTTAGCACCACCTTTATTTGAAGGCAAAAATTATAATGGGTGGAAATTTCTTATGGAAAAATTTCTTAAATCTTTGGATATTGAAGTATGGAATATTACAATTAAAATGCCCCCAAGTATTCTTAATAAAAATGAAATGTTTTTAAATGCCAAATCAATGAATAGTCTATATTGTGCATTAGATAAAAATATTTTCAAATTTATTTATACATTTTCTACTGCTTATGAAGTTTGGAAATTTCTTGAGAATTTTTATAGTCTTCCTTCCACAGATGATGAACAAGAGGAATTCCTTATGGATCCAAGAGAAGAAATCGACAAGGACTCATTCTTGGAGGAAGATAAATCTAAGAAATCGACGAGGAATTCCTTATGGATCCAAGAGAAGAAATCGATGAGGACTCATGCTTGAAGGAAGAAGAATACAACGTCACAATGTTGGACTCATTTGATGACCAAACATCAAGAAAAAGAGAAGATGGAAATTATAGCAAGGTAAGAAAATCTAAATCTTCTCTTTTTGTAACAAATTCTATTTCTACATTTCGTGTGCTTAAATTTGCTAAACGTAAAATTTTAAAGCTGAAACATGCTAATTCCAAATTACGTTTAGAAAATAAAACCTTAAAAGCAAACGCTAAAGTAGAATCTAATATTGATGTGTTAAATTCTCTTTCATGCTCTTTAGTTAAAATTCCTATTCCTTGTTTAGATTGCAATTTATTAAAAGAAAAATTCAAGGAAATTAAAAAAGGGCTCTTAGTTTCTAAAGAACATAATGAAAAATTGATAGTTGAAAATGATGCTTTAACTTGTAAGTCAATACAATTAAAATCTTTTGTTGAAAAATTTCAAATGTTATCTATGAATTTCATCATAAGATTTTGAATAACAAGGATAAATTAACTTACAAAATCATTTCTAAAAAGGGTCATTTTCACACATTAAATCAAAAGGAGTTTAGTTTCAAAAAGAATTATGATCCTCACAAAATTCTTAAGAGTCATTATTATAAGTCTCAATATATTTTCAATCATGACTTAAATTTAAAAACTCATTTTCATGAAAATCAAACTATAAAATATTATCCTTCATATTATAAGAGTATGTCTATAAGAAAGAGTGAAAATGAAAATTATCAAAATAAGAATCAATTATTTACAACATATTGTAACCCACTCTTTCAACAATCACTTCTAAAGAAAGACAATCACTCTTATAAAATTTCAAAGAATCCATATAATAAAAACCATTATGATTTTCAACATCATGTTATTTTGAAAAATAATTTGAATAAACATAAATCCCAAATGAATTATTTTTCAAACAAATATAATCATATAAAGATGTCACATAATCATAATATGAATTTAAAAGATAAACAACCAAGGTATGAATGGAAACCCTTAAAGAAAAATGACACATCAACTTTAATTGAAAGGGCCCATTTATCCTTGTCTCCTAAAAAGCCACCATAATGTATTTGGGTACCCAAAGGATCCATCCCACTTGGTCCCCTTTGGATACCTAAATCCCTTATTAATTAGTATCCTATCATTTGCATGAAGTAGAAACAAATAAAAATGAAATATCACTACTCTACTTCATGATATGCTAATTGTCACTTTTCTTTTATTTATTTTTTATTTTTTGAACAAACATGCTATGATCACTTTATATATATCATGTAATATGACTTTCATATATTAAGCCTAATGTCTATCAAATCAAATTTGAATTAAAATTGAACATTATGTCATATATTTTTTCAAAGTGATCTATCTCTCATCTTTGATTGTTCTTTATCCTTTTAAATCCTTTACCCTTAATTGTCTTGAATTATCATTAGAAATTGAATATTGAAATTATTATCAAGACTATTGAAACTATTTTAAAGATTGGATTTAAATGGTTTATTAAAGGGCTTAAACTAAAAATTAAAATGCGCAACATTTTTGATTATTTTCTATCTTGTTTGCTGCATATGATAACCCCTTATAATGAAGAATATTATCAAATAAAATTGAAAGCATAAATTCATCTAAATGCATGTTTAATCTTTCAAAAATGCGAGTTTACACTCAAAACTTCAAACAGCCACATCTTTTGATCCGCTCGTCTGATTTTCGCGTTTAATATATTTTCGGAAAGAGCACAGAAATCTCCATCCACCGACAAACTAGGCTTGCCCATTTGAGTTCGTTTGGTGTTGTCAATTTGCCCAATTTCAACTCCGTTTAAAAAAAAACGATCTTAGTTTGCTTGATTTGGAAATTTCTGTGTTTATAAATTTTTCATCACATGTTATCCTTAGTATAATAATTTCATATATTAATTTAGATATTATGTGTGTGATGTGTGTCACCAATGTTTGCATGTAATTTAGACCCTAGAATCATCTTGTATCATTAAGATCAAATCAAAAGATTAATCATTTCATTCTAGGTCTAAAGAAAATTAATTTGAAAAATTCTCATATTACATGCAACATTACCTCCATTAATCCTATGTAATAACATTGCATTCAAACTCATCATTCTAGCATCACATCTTGGTCTATGATTATATATTTATGCTAGGTATAACATGTACAATGTTATTTAAATTTGATGATAACTATGCGATTTGAAATTATAATAGAATACTAAAATTCCAACAAACACATAGTTTATGGATTAATAATTAGAATATTTATGAATATTGTTTCATGAATCATATATTATCATGCAAAACCAAAGATCAATAAATTCAATTATTGAATGGCATTCTATTTCAAAACTATATATTTGTGATCTTTGTCTTTGATATGATAGCATGATCATCATTTTCTAGACTTACAATTCAAACATGCTCATTCAAAAGAAAATCTCCAAATCATATTGTCATAAGTCTAGAAGAATTAGAATTTACATACATCATGATGATCTAACATATATTCTATGCAAAATTCTCTATAATCATAAATCATAATTCATGTTCTATCAAGAAATATCTCAAATCAATAATAAGAATTATGAATCTTATGATAAAAATTTGAATAATGTTTTCTTTCCATTATTTGGTGTATTGATATGCTTTGTTATTGATTGCATGTATCTCTCATATTTGTAGACTCTAGAATCAACTTTGCAATGAAGATATACATCAAACTTAATCATCACTCTATTCTAGATCTATAATTTGAAATTCTATTTTGGAATACATGCAATTTCAATATAAATCTTATGACATGACATTAAACCCAAAACTCATCATACTAGCATTGTCACTTATTGAATATTAGTAATTGTGCTAGTTATCACATATCGTCATCTCATAAAAGTAGAAGAACTATGCGGCTTTATAACTCATCACATTAAACAAAACCCATAGTTTATATACCAACCCTTAGATTTAAAAGCATCGGTTGTCCAAGAGATTATTTCACCTATGACTTCATATCTCACAATAGCGGGGGCGTAGGGTTGTATACATTAGAGACCTAACCTCTAAGTCATGTCTTGCCCTTAACCGGGGAGGGTTCCAGTGGGGCCTTGCGAGGCACTGGGGGGAAAGAGTGCTAGGTTGAGCGTTCTCTAGTGTGTGCATATGGGATTAACACCCCAACCTACGGCATGTGTGCAACTCCTCATGCCCATCCGTCACTTAGTACGGGGCTAGCGTGTAGACATTTAGTCGGGATAGTTTTTAATCTTAGGACAAACTTATATTACTCTTTGCATGATCATTTTATTTACTTATAACTTAAATCATGCATATTTTGGGTTGTTTAATAAAAAATGTCCTCTTGTGTCTGCATAATTTATCTTTTTGAGCTTAAATGTTTTTTTTTGTAAAACACATGTATTTGAAAAAGCTAAAGTTTCATGCCAATTTGATCCACCTAGAGATCTCCAAAAATTCTGAAATTTCAGCATGGAACTACTCTAAGGACACTTAATCAAAATCAAAAATCAAAAATTTAAAATTCTCAAAAAATCATGTACTGTTTCCAGCGCTAGCGATAGCGCCGGCGCGAGCGTGGGTTTGTGAATTTTCTGATTTTTAAAATTTCTAAATATCCTTAAAAATATGTTAGTTTATATGTACTAATTTGTTTTTGAATTTCTGACATTTATTATTTTCATTTTATTTATATTATGAAAAATAAACTATACAAGTTCAAAATTCAAAAATACAAAAATATGTTTATGTTATTTGTGTTTTATTCATATTATGAAAAATATACTACAAAAAATCAAAATTCAAAAATTACAAAATTTTTTTTTTTGTGATTTTCTGTTTGATTTAAAAATGATAAAACAAAAAAAAACTGTATGATCTTTATTGCCAATATCAAGCATGTATGAATTCTATTATTTAGAATTATTTACAATGTTAAAACTTATTCCTTCAAATTACTATGAACATTGTTTTGCTTATCATGCTTTGATATATCTATTTAAAGTGCATCAAATATTGAAAAATATGTGTAGAACCAAGCTTAGCATGCCTCTAAGTATGAGTAAATGTATTATGATTGATAATGATACCTTTCACTCACTTATTTTTGGTAATCAACATGTGTGTTTAAATCTAAAAATGCTTGCTTGTGTATTGTATTTGTACAATGAATTAAAACTTGCATAAGTTTATTGCCTACACTACATTTGAATTGCACTTATGAAATTTAGAAAAGTGGTTAAAGTAAAAAAAATTTGGGTTTGCAAAACAAGTGTATTCGGAGAATGATTGTCTCACAAATATGAACAAAAATTATATATGTAGACAAATATAACTTCACCAAGCACTACTTGAACCTCCTGATAAGGCTTCATAAGCATTGTGAGGTTGAGCACCTTGGAAAGAATAGTAAAGTGTCTTGTGCAAACCTTGGTTATTACACCACTTTGTTAAAAACTATGTGCATTAAAAGTGTGTGAAAGTAATTTACTTATGTTTTATTGTGCATTTTACTTTACATATGTCTTGTATTTTGCTGATTTAAATCAATTATTAACATTACCCAAAATACACTTATGTGCACATCATTATCTTTCATAACACTTCTTCTCATGAGTATTGGATTCTAATGCTTTATCTATACTACTCTTTATATAAAAAATGCACTAGATAACCTAGCATGATCTCTACAATGTTTTTGGTATCTCTTAAACTTAAAATTAAGTAACATTGTAGTATAATCTCTCTTTGATATGTTCATTTCATGCTTGGTATCTTTATGAAAAACTTTGAGAATTCAAAAAGGTTAAAACATCTTTACATTAAAAAAAAAAAACTTAAACTCATATTTATAATTATGATTTCCATGCTTACAAAAAGATGTTTCTTATAATCTTCCGCTATGCTAAAACTCTTATCTATTTATTTGAAATCTCTTCAACACTATACTTAAATTCTTTATCTTTGTCTATATTACAAAAGCTCGATCATGCTTTATCTTTTTAAAATGCCTCTTTACTACCCTCACCCCACCTTCTTTTGATAATACCAAAAGGGGGAGATTAATTGAAGAAATCTATATAGGAGAAATATAGATAAATAAGGGGAGTAACACATAAATTCATGAAATCTATCATTTAGGGGGAGTAACACATAAATTGCATTTATGTAGGGGGGCATTAAGATAGGGGGAGTATGCACATTATCATGCATATCATTTACTATAGTTGCACTTTTATCTTGCTTATCATATACTATAAACACTATTGTTGATTTCTTGCTTAGAGGATTTGTTATTATCAAAAGGGGGAGATTGTTGGACATGTGTGTCACATCCCTTTGTTTGAGAATAACAAATCCCATATTGTATTTGATATTGCTTGTAGTGTGTTTATAGTGTGCAGGAACTATATATGCAATACTCCACAGGTAGAAGGCAGCATGGAATCAAACTTTTGAAAGGAGCAGCACTAACGCCAGTGCTAGCGCTATCGCCAGGCGCTAGCTCAGTTGGTTCCATCTCAGCGGTTTTCATATCAGCTTCCGTCTCAGCGGTTAGCCTCGTCTCAGCGGTTCCTTAGCGCTATCGCCAGCGCTAGCGCTACCGCATGGCGTTAGCTTGAGCTCGTGCAGATCGCCACGCAGCCGACGGTTTCGCAACCGCTCTACACGAACGCTACTGCAGGCGCTAGGAGCTACCACAGGTGCTATCTCAAGTTCGTGCACAGAGCCACGCAGCCGACGGTTCCGCAACCGCTCAACACGACCGCTACCGCAGGCGCTATCAGCTACCGCAGGGGCTAGCTCCAAGAATTATAAAACGATGTATTCTCTCTCATTTTGGGTTAGAACTTTTAGAGAGGTTGCTTGTGCCACAATTCCAGTGCTGTTATGCTGCCGAAGATAGATCTCCCAAAAAATGCTTAAGGAGAATTCTGGAGAAGGACAACGTCACGCTATATCCGAAGGACGATCGCTTCAACCTCGCTTATACTACAACGATCCTTCATCCTCAACACCAGAGATCTCATATAGGGAGTTTTATTATTATTTTCATTATTTCCATTCCATATTTTCTTTATAACAGTTTAGTTAATTCGCCTTGTGTTGGCGACTAGGTCTGGGTATGACTTAGGGGGAAATTCGCCTTGTGTTGGCGACTAGGTCTAGGTGATTGTAAGAACTCAAATTAGAAAGTTGGATTTCTGGAATCCAGCGCAATCGCTGGCGAAAGCGGCTATCGCCCGGCGATAGCGTTCTGTTGAGAAGGTTTTGTCGAGAGGCTGTCACGCGGCGGTAAGTCTAACGCCGGCGACACCGTGACACATGTCATGCACTGTTCAAAGCAGTGGCATTGACTGGTCGAAGTCGGTTCTTTAGAGCTATCGCCAGGCGATAGCGCTACCGCCCGGCGACAGCTCCAAAATGTACTTTGCGGCCGAAATCGTGGGCATTGATGGCACTTGGACTTTTGGGGGCTGTTTTGGACTGAGGTGACTCGGGAGGTGTCCTTAGGAGGCCGAAAATCACTTGGCTTCCTTATTCACTTAAGGGTTTTGGTTTGGAGAGAAGGAGGGCTTTGGAGGTGATGATGAATAGGGTTTTCCAACTCTAGAGCTCATCTTTGGTGGAGGTTTCCTACACCAAATACCGATCCGTTGATGGCTACGCATAGAGGAGGGCAAGACGCTCCTTTCCAACCATGCCAAAAATCAAGCTATGGCCTCGAAGCGACGTCTAAGGGTAACGATCTTTTCTACCCTCTTTTGGACATGTGTTAGTCCATTTCCGTGCCTATTTGAGGTCCCTACCCAAAAGGGTGAGGTCGTGACCTCCGACGGGTGGATTCATATTATCCCCGTCAAATCTTGCATACATGTAGAGTCCATGCGTGGAATGGACGTAGGCGCGCTGTGTGAAGCCCATCCGAGACGGTTCGTCCGGGTTGGTGATGCTTTTTGATATTATGCGTGCCGGGGAAGACTCCGTGTTGATATCCTATTTCGTAGGACTAGAGGGTGCTACTGCATGCGCATCAACGCCTGGGGGTGTGCCCCGGGGAGCACCTGAAGTTAGAAGCAGAAATGGAGGTTCTGTTCACTGTCGCCTGTCGTTAGCGTTATCGCCGGGCGGTAGCTCCCAGACTTGGTTCTGGTGATTTTGTGCGTTCTGAGGCAGTGGGAGTGCTACTACAGGTGCAGCAATGCCCGGGGGTGTGCCCAGGGAAGCACCCACAGCTAGAAGCCAAAATGGGGTTTCTGTGCACTGTCGCCAGGCGTTAGCGTTAGCGCCGACGACAGCTCCCAGACTGAGTTCTGGTGATGTTGTTGTGCCCACCTATTGAGAGGACCTGATGCCTGTGTGCCCAACCTGTGAGGGTGTCCTGGTGGATGACTTAGCGGCCCGTAGAGCCGGCTAATTGAGAATACCTGGGCTGAGGGGACGCCATACCCGCTTTTCGTGTTGTACAACGAGAGCTGTGAATAACGGGCATTTGGCGAACCTGAAACCGCACCATCGCAGCACCTGATTAGTAAGTCTCGAATAGCATGTCGGGAAGCAATGGGAAAGAGTCTTCGGACTACGGGATGTTCATATTTAAAGCACGGGAGAGCCCTGGTATTCGGGCCACCGACTTTAGCCTCGAAGGGCAAAGCCATCAAGAGGTGATGGTGGTGGAAGGCGGAGTACACCAAAGAGTGCCTGAGAGCATGAGACGTGGAGGCCATTCCCACGTTTGCGATTGATGCATATGTATGAATTGTTGTGGGCCGTATCAGCCGCTTCATTCTGTTATATATATGTTGTGATGCTCTTGCAGGGACGGGAAACTCCCACCCCCTCGAAGGGGTGGTGTCGTTATATTTGGTCAGCTGTTGCTGACCGTTGCCATGTTTTGCCACCGTTTTTGGTGGGCTTGTTGTACAGGTGCTAGACCGAGTGGGAATATAGCGGGCTGAAGCCCCTGCGCTGCTGCGGCCCTTGAAGGCCTTTTTGATGTTCTCTTGTTTTCATGTATGGCCGGCCTGCGCGCCGATGTTGGTAATTTGTAAGGCCGTTGTGCCTCTTTTGTTGTGTAAAACACTTTATTCCTATTAATAGAAGTGGACATACCCGGGTTCGGGTTTTGGGGTTTATCTTGTCTCTTTTCAGCTTCCGAATAGAATGCTCTGAGTTAGGCTTCGTTGTATAGCGTCGTTCGATATTTCAATTAAGTGACGTTCCCATTTGTTTTGTAGTATATGGCGTGGGGCCCCGGCCGGACCCTCTGTTATATGCTCCCGAACAGATGCGGGTGTTACAAATTGGTATCAGCTTCTAGGGTTCCGTGTCCTTCTAAGGAATTCGTGGATGAATTCTATTAAGGGGTGGTGAGCACGTGTGTGCGCTACCGTCGAGACGTAAAATAAACCCAAAAATGTCCACTTAGGAATAAAATGTAACAACAAACCAACAATTATTGCATGATTTTGGAACCTGAGTGTCCCTTTTGTTGTTAGTTGCGACTGTGTTGTCGCCTAACTGTGTGATGCACTCGTGTAGGGCACTCGAAGTGCAGCGGGACCGTCGCGTCCCCGTGATGTCGTTGAGAGTAGCGGGTCTGCTGAGGCTCCTACACCTCCGTCTGCTTGAGATGGTTCGGCGAGTTACAGAAGCCGTTCTAGCTGCGTTGAATGGCCAGCCTGGAGGGCAAGGTCAACCGCCGGTGCAGGAAGTGGCCCCAGAGCCACTAAGTGTAGAGCAAGTCCCCGTGAGGCGTGCTGCTGAGCAACAGCTAAAGCACTTCCTGGGATTTCGACCTCCTCCGTTTACCGGGGTTGAATCCCCAGCTGAGGCCGAGGACTGGCTGTCGCATATGGAGCGAATTCTGACAGCGACACAGTCAGATGAAGCGCAGAAAGTGACCTTTGCTACTTTCTTGTTGGAAAAGGAAGCCAGGCGGTGGTGGGATGAGGTAGAGAAGCGCCAGTTTGCGGGAAGGCGACTGGTTGATGTGCCGATGGAAGAGTTCTCGAGAATCTTCCTGGCAAGGTATGTGCCTCCGTCGCAGCAGATCGCGATGGAGAACCAGTTCCTGGCTCTGATGCAGGGTGATAGACTGGTTGATGACTACCTGTATGAGTTCACCCACCTCGAGCGTTACGCTGGAACTTCTTTCGATGATGAGGGGAGAAGGGTGAACAGGTTCTACGGAGGCTTGCGTAGTGAGTTGTGGTACCTTCTGACAGGGTCGTTAACGCAGGGTTTCACGACCCTCGTTAGTTCAGCCCGAGCGCTTGAGCAGGACATGCTCAGGGAGAAGGGCAAGGTGGCTGTGGTCGAGGCAGTGCCGGAGGGCAAGGCACCGAGTGCGGCGAAGTTACAGAGGTTGAATCGCTGGAAGAAGGCTCGATTATCTGGGACAGCTCCCTCTGCTTCGGGCGCGTCGTCTGTACGTGGCCCTCTTATTTGTTTTACTTGTGGCAAGCCTGGCCATTTCTCTCGGGATTGCCGCAGTGGGCTTCCAAGGTCAGAAAAGAAGAATGGGCCATCTTTTTCTGAGAAGGGGAAGGCGGTTGAGTCCACTGCCTCCCGTATGGCTCCCCCGCAACCCAGAATCTTCAATCTTGGTCAGCAGGAGGCTATCAAAGCCAAGGACGTTGTGACAGGTATAATTTAAGATATAGTCCTTACTATTTTATATACCTGTTTTAGTGATCATGCTAACCTTGTTTGGCGGCGTAGGCTTTGTAAATGTTTTAGGCGTCCCTGCGAGAGCGCTTTTCGATACTAGAGCTTCGCACTCCTTCTTATCGTCGGACTTCGTCCAACGTATTGGTGCGCCGTCGATTGCTTCTGCAGAGGGACTGGAGGTCCTACTGCCGAATGGATATTCGATGCGTGTGGAGAGGAGTTGCTGCGTGAAGGTTCTAGTTGGAAGCCATGAGTATGACCTGAAAGCATCGTTACTCCCCCTGGTTGAGTTCGATGTAATCTTCGGCATGGACTGACTGTCCGAACAGCGGGCGTGCATCAGTTGCACCACGAAGGAGGTGAGGTTTGGGCAGTGTGCCGATCGTGAGACGGTCTTTGCGGGAATGCGTGGATCGAGCAAGATGCTGATGTCTGCTCTCCAGGTGTCCAAGGCAGTGCGTCAGGGAGCAGAGTTATTCTTTGCTCTAGTGGAGGCTTCAACGCCGAGGCCCAGCCTAGTGGAAGTTCTGGTAGTTTCAGAGTTCCCCGATGTGTTCCCGAGCGATCTCCCCGGTGCTCCACCGCAGCGGGAGATAGATTTCACGATTGAGTTGGTGCCAGGCACTAAGCCTGTGGTCCGCTCGCCGTATCGTATGACTCCGAAGGAGTTGGCAAAGTTGAAGCTGCGATTGTAGGAGCTGCTAGAGCGGGGGCTATGTGCGTCCAAGTTCCTCACGTTGGAGTGCACCGGTCCTCTTTGTCAAAAAGAAGGACGGTAGCCTGCAGCTTTGCCTCGATTATCGGGAGCTGAACAAGCTGACCGAGAAGAACAAGTATCCTCTTCCGAGGATAGATGACTTGTACGACCAGCTCGTTGGTTCGACAGTATACTCGAAGCTGGACTTGAAGTCCGGCTATTATCAGGTGCGGATCAGGGAGTGCGACATCCCGAAGACTGCCTTCAGTACAAGGAACGGGCAGTATGAGTTCACCGTGATGCCGTTTGGGCTGTCTAATGCGCCTTCGGTGTTTATGGAATTGATGCACCGGACTTTCCCGTGAGTACCTCGACCGGTTCGTGATCGTCTTCCTTGATGACATACTGGTCTACTCTCAGTCCGAGGAGGAGCACGGTGATCACCTGCGAGTAGTCTTGGAGGTGCTGAGGAGGAACCAGCTGTATGCCAAGTTCTCGAAGTGCGAGTTCTGGGTACCTTCCGTGGCGTTCTTAGGCCATGTGGTTAGTGGAGCGGGTGTGGCGGTAGATCCGGTGAGGTTGCGGCCATCAGGGAGTGGCCTGTTCTTTCTTCTATAGCGGAGGTCCGTAGCTTTCTCGGGCTGGCCGGCTGTTACAGGCGCTTCGTGGAGAACTTCTCACGGATCGCGCTGCCTCTTACGACGCTGACACGAAAGATGCAGGAGTTTATTTGGACGCCCGCGTGTGCGCATGATTTCGCGGAGTTGAAGTGGTGGCTTACCACGACTCCGATCTTATGTTTGCCTTGCGGCCCAGAGGGCTTTGAGATCTACAGCGACGCTTTTGGGAGCGGCCTTGGCTGTGTTCCACAGCAGCATGGCCAGGTAGTAGCGTACAGATCTCGCCAGCTGAAGGTGCACGAGAGGAACTATCTGGTCCACGACTTAGAGTTGGCGGCCGTGATAATTGCCCTGAAGCTTTGGCGGCATTATGTGTATGGCGTGAAGATCGATATCTTCACGGACCATAAGAGCCTGACGTACCTTCTGACGCAGAAGGGGCTGAATATGCGACAACAGAGGTGGATGGAGTTCCTTGGGGACTACACCTTCGAGATCCACTATACTCCCAGAAAGCGGAATGTTGTCGCAGATGCACTCAGTCGCAGGGCTCCAGCGCAGGCCAACTGGATTCAGATGCATGATGAGCACTTGATACGTAACCTGGAGGCCTTGAATATTTCTTGCGTGGAGAAGAGGAGCAGTGTCGGTGCCTGTTTGAGTTGGACTGAGGTGCAGTACGACCTCGCAGATAGAGTCCGCCAGGCTTTAGAACTCGATCCGAGTTTAAAGCGCTACGCGGAGGAGGCTGGTGGTGGGTCGGATGCCCAGTTTCAGGTGCGTGACGGGTTGCTGTGGAGAGGCGACCGTTTGTGCATCCCCAAGGTGGGTGACCTGCGCGATGAGTTGATGTACGAGGCGCATCGTACCAGGTATTCAGTTCATCCGGGGAGCTCGAAGATGTACAAGGACATGAAGGTCCTTTTCTGGTGGCCGGGTATGAAGAGGGACATCGCTCACTACGTGGCCAAGTGCCACACTTGTGCGCTAGTGAAGGCGGAATGTCAGAAGCCGGGTGGCTTTTTGAAGTCATTACCGGTTCCGGAGTGGAAATTCGATGGCGTTTCCATGGATTTCGTGCATGGGCTGCCGAGATCGCAGCGCGGGAACGATGTCATCTGGGTAGTCGTAGACCGGCTGACAAAGGTGGCGCACTTTATCCCCAACCGGAGGGATGACTCGGTGGAGAAATTGGCGAAGCTGTATGTTGATACAGTAGTACGACTGCACAGTGTGCCCCGTAGCATCGTCAGTGATCGAGATGGACACTTTACTTCGAGCGACTGGAGGCTAGTCAACCATCTATTAGGTACGAAGCTGCAGTTTAGCACGACCTTTCATCCTCAGACGGATGGCCAAACTGAGCATACCAATAGGACGATGGAGGACATGCTCCGGATGTGCGTCCTGGATTTCGGCAAGGGGTGGGAAGATCACCTCTTTCTTGTTGAGTTCGTATACAACAACAGCTACCAAGCGAGTATTCAGATGGCGCCTTTCGAGGCCCTCTATGGCAGGAAGTGCCGCACTCCCTTAGCTTGGGCGGAAACGGGCGAGACGAAGCTCTTCAAGAGGAAAGACGTCGAAGAGGCGACTTCGACGGTACGTATGATCCAGGAGAGGCTTTTGGTTGTGCAGGATAGGCAGACAAAGTACTATAATACGAAGCACCGCGACGTCCAGTTCGCCGTTGGCGATTGAGTTTACTTGAAGATCAGGCCGTTCAAGGGTGTATCCAGGATTCGATGCTTGAAAAAGCTGAGTCCGAGATACCTTGGACCGTTTGAGATCATCGAGCGCGTCGGCGAGGCGGCTTATAGGCTGACACTATCGGCAGAACTGAACGGGCTACACGATGTATTCCACATCTCCGTGTTGTGGAAGGCATTGCAAGAGCCTACGCAGGTGGTCGCGGCGGATCAGGTGCCCGTGGATAGTGGGCTTAAGACGGCGGTCAGGCCCGTTAGCATCGAGGATGCTGAGGTGCATCAGTTGCGGAACAGGGCGATCCGTATGGTAAAGGTCCGTTGGGACAACTGCGGTCGCGAGAAACTCTCATGGGAGCGTGAGCAGACCATGATGGAGGAGTTCCCCGAGCTGTTTCGGTGACGTTTATCTCTCTTTTTCCCCTTTATGTAAAGACCTTTTTGGATATATATATATGCCTATTTTTACAAATTTCGGGACGAAATTTTTATAAGGAGGGGAGGGTTGTAAGACCTCAAATCAGAAAGTTGGATTTCTAGAATCCAGCGCTATCGCTGGCGATAGCGGCTATCGCCCAGCGATAGCGTTCTGTTGAGAAGGTTTTGTCGAGAGGCTGTCGCGCGGCGGTAAGTCTAACGCCGGCGACACTATGACACGTGTCATGCACTGTTCAAAGCAGTGGCGTTGACTGGTCGGAGTCGGTTCTTTAGAGCTATCGCCAGGCGATAGCGCTACCGCCCGACGACAGCTCCAAAATGTACTTTGCGGCCGAAATCGTGGGCATTGATGACACTTGGACTTTTGGGGGCTGTTTTGGACTGAGGTGACTCGGGAGGTGTCCTTAGGAGGCCGAAAATCACTTGGCTTCCTTATTCACTTAAGGGTTTTGGTTTGGAGAGAAGGAGGGCTTTGGAGATGATGATGAATAGGGTTTTCCAACCCTAGAGCTCATCTTTGGTGGAGGTTTCCTACACCGAATTTCTATCCGTTGGTGGCTACGCGTAGAGGAGGGAAAGACGCTCCTTTCCAACCGTGCCAAAAATCAAGCTATGGCCTCGAAGCGACGTCTAAGGGTAACGATCTTTTCTACCCTCTTTTGGACATGTGTTAGTCCATTTCCGTGCATATTTGAGGTCCCTACCCAAAAGGGTGAGGTCGTGACCTCCGACGGGTGGATTCGTGTTATCCCCGTCAAATCTTTTCTACCCTCTTTTAGATCTAGGGGGTGCTCGAGGCCATATCTGGGGAAGGATTGGCTAGAGCGGCTTGAGGCCATATTCGGGGAAGGATAGGCTAAAGCCAACCGGTTCGTGGGGATACGAGTCGATATAGAAAAGGAAAAAATTATTTACATATGTACGCCTCCGATTTCTAGCGATATTGAAATCAATTTTTGTAAACACCTTTTCATATAATATAATCATGTCTCTATTTGTGTTTACTTGATTTCTCTCATTTGGTGTAATCTCTATTATATTGTGGTCTAAGTTTTCAATTCTAAATCTAAATTGTTTATTTCAATCTCTTTCATCATAAAACAATTTAGTACTTGTTTCTAAAATTGCAAATCATAATTTTCTATTCATTTAGCTAAATTGTTATTTTACCTTCTCATATTATAAAACAATTTTGTAATTTTATTAAAATTATAAAAAGAATTTTTAATCCCTTATTCACCCCCCTCCCCTCTAAGGGCGCCGTGAGATCCAACAGGCACTTTCTATAGGAAAAAGTGGACATACTTAATGTGAATCACACATGGGCACACCATCGCTTCCATTGCATCAGTTTGTCCTCAAACTGATTTAGCTAGCAGGGGTGGCCTAGTGGTTTAATGGACTTCTTTATCTCAGGATCGTTGCAAGCTGATACCATTTGTAAGACCCCCCTCCCGGAACACAAGACATGGCCGAGGGGAGTCTTATGCCCAGGACAGCCTCCTTGCGGAATTGCCAGCGCATGAGCTAGCCTCCCCCACAAGACGCCTATCCTGCCGGCCAGACCAATTGAACAGCGCCAACCCATCAATAATGTAAAAGCAAGAAGCCATATATTCACAATTAAGCAACAATGTCCAAAGAGTACAAAAAGGACAGAAAGCTACACAAGCTCCTGTATATATCCAGAGTATAAACTTGCCCTAAGGCTACATTCTAACCACTCGCTCATATCTGCCGCCGACGGTAGCCAAGGTATCGTAATCACCAGCACTGTCACCCTGGCCTGGCTGCCCTCCTGTGTAGTACGCCGCTGCTACTAAAAATAGTGGTGCAACAACCGTTAGTCATAAAGACTAAGTGGCTTCACATCCTCTCCCCCGACGACTCCAAGGCACCGGGCGGAAGGGAATGAAGAAAAGCTGCAATATAGTCAGTAGTAGAAAAAACAGGTGACAAGGAAAGATGTAATCATGACAGCTATATCGTGGTATAAGAAAGTACATCAAAGAGAGCAGTTATAACATATGTATAAGAGAGTACATCAAAAGAGAGCATTTATAACATATGTTTTAGAGAGTACATCAAAAGAGAGCAGTTATAACATATGTTTAAGAGAGTACATCAAAAGAGAGCAGGATCAACAACAGTGTATAAGCAGTTTAGCATATAATAACCGAATTTGAACTTAACTTATAAGGGTGCACGCCCATACAAGCTTATAAGTTAAGGATCCGAGCATAATGTAACCCATCATATAAAGGTGCCCATACAAGTTTATATGATGAGTTCCGATGCGGTGCAATGACATGATTATATAATGATGAATGCAATGCAATGATTATGTAATGATACTCACCCATGCAATGTTGCTATGTCGATATAGACCTACAGTTCTCGCTTTTTGATAGGTAGCTAACCACTCAGACATCTCCCGTCGCGGCAAGACGGAGATAGTGGAACGAGCTCCTCCACTACTAGGAGGGTATGAAAACTACCAGTCCTAGGCCTCTATACGCCTCGATGCTAAGAACACACAGCGGAGACCCTGCGTACTGCTCGCATCAAGCTGAGCCTTCAAGGACACAGAAGGGGACTTGGGTAGGTGAGCACCAAGAGTCCAACCCAACCGGTCTAGAGTCTAACTGCCGGCTTCTGTCGGTGTCACGACTAATAAGCCCGTAGACGCACCACAAGTAATCCTCCAACCTGGATCATTACACCACCATGTGTAAACCATGCATATTCATGTAATTCCCATGCACGCCCATGCAATCAAGCACCCAGGGACTCACGGATTGAGACTTCTTACCTTTCACATCATACATATGTACGCCTCGACGCTAAGAACACACAGCGGAGACCCTGCGTACTGCTCGCATCATGCTGAGCCTTCAAGGACACAGAAGGGGACTTGGGTAGGTGAGCACCAAGAGTCCAACCCAACCGGGTCCTGAACATTTCACCACAAGATATAATCATATCTTATAATCCACACCAAACCATCAATGCTACTCATACAGAGTTGTCATGACTCTATGCAGTAGCGTGTGTATAACATGGAAATTACCATACTAGGTCCTGTAGGACTACTTGTGCGCTTAACATCACGTTTCCAAAATCATGGTCCAGATGAGCACCTTAACCTCTCTTTTCAGCATAATAATTATTAGCGGCACATTTAATTCTGGATTCGTTCTAAAACCAAATCCACAGAAACTTCTACTATAAGTCATAATTAATGTCGGAATCATTACCACCAAATTTCGATCTCATTGTATTTTGCAATACGTACTTACGGTGCTCTACATTTATATGACTATTATAAATAATGCTAAACACTTAGATCTCACCCATAACCAATGTTACTTACCTTCACCATCAACCACACATGCCCTGTTTATGGTTCCACCTGAAACTAACAATTGAAGTTTCATTTAAGGAGTCATCCCAATGGATATAAATCTTAAATCATTATCACAGGTCAATACTAGAATGTACATGATTTATTCAAAATTTCGGCCCAAGCGGCCTTCATATTCAGCATTTATATCTCCTTCAAATTTATCAAATGAAACTAATCCGAACATCATGAAATTCAACAGGTATCTACATATTGTTGTCACTAATATCTCCACCAATTTTCATGAGCATCCAACCAATATTTTAAGAGAAATCCACAAAATACTGAGATCGGAAGTGTTATGACACAGTTTACTAAAACTGGATTTCTGGGTGCTACAGTTGTCCAAAAATTATGATCCACCCCATTTTGGAAAGCTACCATCAAGGGATACAACATTCATCTTGAGTCCTAAACCCAGATCCAAGCGGGTCCTATCTAAAATCTGCTCTGAAAAGTCAACTGCAGAAATCTGGACTGCAAAACAGCACACACTTAACACCTCCCAGCTTTCTGGGCAGTCCACTCGACTGGACTTGTAGGGAGCTACAGGTCACTTCAGAAAACGAGTAACCTATCGTCGAAAAGCTCTTTCCGAGGGATACAACTTCCATGTTGAGCCCGAGGTCTAATTCTAATGGGATCAAGCCTACAAATTGGCTCGAACCCAGCTGCGCACAATTTTACCCCTTAACAACCAAGTGTAATGTTATAAATTGAAAACTTCTTTAGCAAGGGGGCTATCATCACCTTTATCACACAATTACATAACTAACAACCCTAATTAACAGGGGATTTTTAAACAGGGAATTTACTCCTCATCTTTTCACATAAGAAATAATTTGAAACCCTATATAACAGGGGACTATTCATCATCTTCCCCAAAAACAAGAGTTAGGTCATTACACCTTTTCCCATCCAATACTCCCTCCATAGACCATGGATTTCAAAGAAATCAAATACCATCCCTTCCTTTTGAAGAGAAGAAGTGATTGAAGGAACTTTTGCGGCAATCGGTGCCCTAACAAGAAAGATCCGGCTTGGTCTTTTCCTAGGAAACTCCATTAACTCACAAGCCAAGATCTTTTCAACTCAACACCTCTCCTAATTTTTCTCTATGATCTAGCACCAAGGGAGAGGGGTCGGAAGTCACCTTATTTTCCAGCCATGGTTCAAGCTCATCTTCATGGCAGCGGGGTGGTGGTCGTCCAAGCTCCAAATCCTTCTCCAAGCTTGCTCCTTCAAGAACCCTAAGTTGAAACCTTAAGGTGAGGGAAAAGAAGAAGAAGAAGAAGTTCAAGAAGAATACTATTCTGAATCCATTATTCCAGCCCATTTGGCTAGGGGAGAAGGAGAGAGGGAGAGAAAGATAGAAAGAGAGATAAAAAGATAGCATTAATGGCATTAAATGCAATTTCCATTTCCAAGGCATGTTGAAAATCGCCTGATTTCTCGTGAAAAGAAAGGGCCAGGCCGTTCGTCGAACAGACGATGAGCTACGTTCGACGAACAGACGGTGAACTGCGTTTGACGAACAGATGGTGAGCTGCGTTCGACGAATCGACGGTGAACTGCGTTCGACGAACTGAAGGTGAGCTGCGTTCAAGAAACAGAAGGTGAACTGCGTTCGATGAACAGAAGGTGAACTGCATTCGACGAACTGAAGTTGAGCTGTGTTCGACGAACAAAAGGTGAAATGCGTTCAATGAACTGAAGGTGAGTTGCGTTCGACGAACATAAAGTGAACTGCGTTCGACGAACAGAAGGTGAACTGCGTTCGACGAACTGAAGGTGAGCTGCGTTCGACGAACAGAAGGTGAACTGCGTTCGACGAACTGAAGGTGAGCTGCGTTCGACGAACAGAAGGTGAACTGCGTTCAACGAACTGGAGGTGAACTGCGTTCGACGAACAGAAGGCGAGCTGCGTTCGACGAACAGAAGGTGAACTGCGTTTGACGAACGGACGGTGAGCTGCGTTCGATGAAATCAAGACTCCGTTCGACGGGGGAACCAGTCTCACGCTAGCGCCGGAGATAGCGTTACCGCAGGCCGCTAGCTAACAGGAAGCAGATCCTTACCAATCACCCCCAATTTTCTTCCCTAACAGCCCAGCTCCAAAACACTTACATATTTCTCTCTTTACTAATGGTTGGAACTTCATTTCTTTTCAAGTGAATGTAATCAATATGATTTTTGTCAACATTTATAATTAAGAGCCTCTTTTAACCTAACTATTAGGATCTCCAGATCCCACCTGGTCCGAGAATCTCTAAGTGACCCGTGTCACCCGATGGGTCTAGTTTGAACTGGGATGTTACAGTACTGGCCCGGCCCGGGCGGGCTTTTTGGACAGGACAATGAATAGCCTACTAAGCCAAATCTAGATTCTGCAGGATACCATGAGCCAAGTTCAGGTGTACCCTTTAGATATCTGAGTATCCTTTTCACAGAACTCATGTGAGATTCCTTAGGGTCAACCTGAAATCTAGCACATATACATATAATAAACATGACATCGGGTATGCTGGCTGTCAGATAGAGGAGTGATCCAATGGTTGCTCTGTAAGTCTTCTGATCAAAAGACTTACCCTTCTCATCTCTATCAAGAACAATATTGGTAGCCATGTGGGTTCTCATGATAGAGGCATTCTCCATCCCAAACCTCTGTATGAGTTCCCTGGTATACTTGGATTGGGATATGAAAAATATCATCTGCAGTTTGCTTTACTTGAAGACCAAGAAAGTAAGATAGGTCCCCCATGCTACTCATCTCAAATCTAGACTGCATTAGATCAGCAAACCTCTTGCAAACTTTTTGATCTGTTGAGCCAAACATGATATCATCTACATATATATGTACAAGAAGTAGATGATTTTTATGTGCTCTAATGAAAAGTGTTTTATCCACCTTTCCTCTTACAAATGAGTGTTCTAGAAGGAAGATGGATAAGGTCTCATACCATGCTCTTGGAGCTTGCTTGATACCATATAGTGCTTTATCTAATCTATACACAAAAGAGGGATAAGATGGATTGACAAAACCTGGGGCTGCTCCACATATACTTTCTCCAGAAGCGTTCCATTTAGGAATGCACTCTTCATATCCATCTGATAGACGTTTATCTTCATATATGTCTCATAGGAAAGAAACATCCCGATTTCTTCCAACCTTGCTACTGGAGCAAATATCTAGTTGAAATTAATTCCCTCGTCTTGCCTATATCCTTGAGCAACAAGCATGGCCTTTTTTCTGACAATGACTCCAATTGAGTCCATTTTGTTCTTGTATACCCATTTGGTTCCAATTATTGGGTAATTTCTTTGTCTTTCAATCAAGGTCTAGACTTTGTTCCTTTCGAACTGAGCTAGTTCTTCTTGCATAGCAGCTATCTAGTGAGGGTCACTGTCTGTCTCTTCAAACTTCTTTGGCTCATATTATGAGAGTAAGCATTGCAACATAGTCTCATTTGTTATTTGATTCCTTGTCTTCACTCCCACTATCATATCTCCAATAACCTGAGTTGGAGGGTGATCCTTTAGGGTCATCCTAGTTCTTGTTGAATTGTTCAGTGGATTCACTTCCTCATGAACTTCCTCTTGCTCAATAACTGTGGGAGCATCATTTTCATTCATTAGAGGGACCTCTGTGTCTGGTAGGGCTGGTGCTCTAATGTCATCCTTATCTACAGCAGTGTCTTCATCTGAATCATTGTCAGCTTTTTGTGTGCCTTTATCCTGACAATCTGATTGGTGATCCATGATGCTGAGACTTTCCACTTGATCCATTAGCTGGTCTTCTTTCTGCAATATAGTATTGGTGGAAGTTCCCATCCCCTTGGAGAATATGTAAGATCCATCAAATACAACATGCATTGACTCTTCAATTTTGAGAGAGCCCTTATTATAACACATATATGCCTTGCTTGATGAGGAATATCCCAAGAATATCCCATTATCAGCCTTCTTGTCAAATTTAGCAAGATGACTCTTCTGATTGTTAAGAATGAAGCAAGTACACCCCAAAACCCTGAAGTATGTGACTATATGTGTCTTTCCCTTCAATAACTCTGTTGGGAATATTGCCCTCAATGTTCCCTTGATTTGAAGAGGCATCACTCACAATGCTTAGTACATATTGTATTTGATAAACCCTACTTTGCATCATGACTTGTTGGGTAAAGTTATTCCAAGCTTTGGGATAAGGTCAGTGGTTTACTATCAAAACTGCTGAGACATGCTCACTGTCTCAGCTGAACCGCTGAGACGAGGCCAGGAGCCGCTAAGAAGGGGTCTACCTCAGCTGAGCTGCAGATAGACAAAATCCGCTGAGAAGACAATCTGTCTCAGCTGATCCGCTGAGACCAAGATAGCTCAAACCGCTGAGACTGAAGACTGTCTCAGCCCAACCGCTGAGACAGATTCAAATTTGAAAGACAACACTAGCGGGATTTACTTTTGGCACAAAGAGTTATAAAGGCAACATAAAGTATTTTATCCTCCTCCATAGTGTCGGGGGCCTCCTAATAGCCGTTGAAGATTGAACAAGTATAAAAGAACATCTTAGGGCATTTCAGAAGGGGCTGGTTGTTGTTGCTGCTGTATTGTTAAGTGCTGAAAAGTGTGAGAGCCATCAATTGTTCCATTGATGGCTTTAAAGAGCTCTCTCCTTCTGCTTACTGAACCAGCAAGAAGATACAAGGAGAGATGATAGCTCTTCTATCCAGATGAGCAAGGTGATCTTTTCTCTTCTACTTAAGAGAAGGATCAGATAACAGTAGGTTTGAAGATTTCATTCAGCCCAGCTTCAAGGTTACACTAGCTGTGCATAAGCAACAGAAGACAATATCATTGTTGTCAACTATTGTAAGCTATACCTATAACCTTTGTAGGAACTGTATTGTTCTGAGCTTGTAGGGCACTGTGCCTGAGATTGTAGGGTTGTTGAACTTGAGTTATAGGGTTGTTGAGCCTGAGATTTGTAAGGTTGTTGAGCCTGAGATGTAAGGCATATTCTTGAGAAGTAAGGCTTCTTGATAGGCCTGTGGTAGGAGATCAAGGTGATCTCTGAGCAGTAGAAGTGGATGCACTCTGAGTTGGTAGGGCTGGTTAGCCTGAGGTAGGGTTTGGAGCAAACCTAAGAGATCCTGAGGGATCTGTGTTGTAAGCTCTTGAAGCTGAGATTGGAGGAGTTTGCCTTATCTAACACTCTGTTAGAAAGGTGTAGAAAGAAAGTGTACTACCCATAGACACGCTGTCTTGGGGAACCACTATAAAGAACTGTGTGCTTTCTCTGTTTGCTTGAGTTTTTATTTACTACTCACTAACTGCTAACAACAATTATGTAAAATTCAAAGATACCTATTCACCCCCCCTCTAGGTGAATTAGACTACTAACCTATAAACTATCAAGTGGTATCAGAGGGAGTTTGGTCAAAAAAGACTTAACAGTCTGACCAGATCCTACATAGGAGTAGTCAAATCTGAATCCAATGGCTACCAATAGAGTTCAGAAGGAGATGGGGTCAATGAAGTTGTCAATACGCAAAAAAGAGGCTTTTGGCATTTGGAAGCAAAAGGTTAGGCTATTCATGGAGTCCTCAGACCCTAGGATTTATTTTACTATCTAGGAGGGTCCCTTTGTAGTCACAAAGCCTCCACTATTGATCCTATAAGACAGGTAGCCAAGTCATATACTGAAATGACAAGGGATGAAATTGCATTGACCATAATGGACAAAAGAGCATAAAATATAATAGTTAATGCAATTGATGATTCTACCTTCCAAAACTTGGTAAAATGTGAGACTGCCAAGTACATGTGGGACACACTAATAATGTACATGGAAGGTACTGAAGAAGTGAGGAATGATAGGAAATCCCTCCTTAATCGGGAGTATGAAGCCTTCAGGCAACAAAACCTGGAATGCATAGCTAACTACTATGAGAGATTCTTCAGAATAGTGAATGAGCTGAGGACCTATGAAGAGTCTTCACTCATTATGAGCTAAATGACAAATTCCTAAGATCTCTAACTAGAGATTGGGATACCAAGATTTGTGTCATAAGAGAGGTGGCAAAGCTGGGTGAGACTCCTCCCCACACTTTGTTTGGAAAGCTACTCTCCTATGAAATGCAGCTATCTGCAAGGAAGGAGGAGGACACATCCTCCAGGCCCCATGTAAGGGAGAGGACAATAGCTCTCAAAGCTGAGAGCTCCAAGAAGAGCAAGGCAAGGATGCCTTCACCACCAAGAAGGGCTGTTAGCTCAAAAAATTCTGAGCACAACACATCTGAAAGTAGCTCATCTAATGAGGAGTTTGCTGCCTTCTCATGGCATTTCAAGAAGATGATGAGGAGGAAGCAGTGGGAGAATAAGCCTTCCTTCTCCTCACATCCTAGGAAGGATCACAGCAGATCTGAAAGGAAGCACCCCAAGGGGGACATGTATGATCCTAAACATGTTAAACATGTTTCATATAATGTGATTTGTTATTGTTGCAACAAGCCTGTACATGTCATAGCTGACTATCCAGTCAAGAGGAAGGAGAGAGGTGATAAGAAATCCCTTCACCAAAAGGGAAGGAAGGGTGAAAAATCCTTCCTAGCTAAGAAGGTGAAAAGCTGGAGTGAGTCTGAGTCATCATCCTCAGATTCAGAAGAAGAAGAAGAAGCCTACATTGGGTTGTTTGTTGCTGAAGCGGATGGGGTCTTTCATGCATCAAAGATTAGCATCAGGGCCCCTTTGTCACACTCAGACAGTGACAAAGAGGAGGATGAGGATGATAGAGAACATCATGGCTTAATGGCCATAAAAGATGATGATGAAGATAGTCAAGACAATCCTGACAAGGTATCAATTCCTCTCACTCCCTCCTCTAATTATGAATGTGTGCCAGAACCTTATGCATGCTCATCTAATGATGAGAGTGGATCAGATTCTGAAGTGTTTGTCAATCAATTGATTGACAAGTATGATGCCTTATTAGATGCTCTGAAGAAGAGCAAGAAGCTAGCCAAGAGGCAAGCTCAGGAAATTGATTCCCTTCTGGTGGCTAAGAAAGATAACACCGAGTCATCTACTCAGGTGGCTCAGATGAGTAGAGAGATAAGCCAACTCAGGGGAATAACAATAGTCCAATTGAACACCATCTCCCAAAAGAACAAGGTCATCAAGGACCTTGAGGAGAAGCTTCTCAAAGAGAAGAGCCTAGTGGCTCAATTCTCCAGGTCCAAATATGTACTATCAATCATTGACACATTTTCCTCCCAAACTAACAGGAGAGGACTAGGTTTCAATAATGTGGCAGTGGGTGATGGGAATGGAGAAATTGGTAAGGTTAAGGCTAAGCCTCATGCCACCTTTCAAAAGGTGTTGCTTCCCTCCAACAGGTATGACCATGACAATATGTATGGTCACTGGAAGAATGGGAGTTCCTATAGGATGGAAAATACTCCTTACTATAGTAAAATAAAGGGCATGGGGATGAGCGCTATGAAAGCTCCCCATGAAGAAATTCAAATGGCCCATTCTGGACCATTTGTCTTTGGTACTTCAGCCCCTTCATCCAAGTATAAGGAAGCAAGCTCTTCCAAATTCCTCCCAGCAAAGCACTTAGCTACTATCAAGCCTATAGTCAAGTCTGACAGCTCAGTGTCTGATGCCATCAAATCTTGCCTAGCTGCCAAGCCAAGATAAGCTGATGTCATTAAGACAAAGACTGCCAAGACTGACCATAGATTGCCATTCAGCCAGATTATTGCTGAAAGGAATAGGAAGAATGTGGTTGTCTCCCCTCCTGAACATAAGCATATTGATGTTTCTTCCACCTCAAAGAATGTTCAGAAGAGAATATGCAACATTCATGAATGTTGGTGTTGTGGTAAGGTGGGACACTTTGCCATAGATTGTTGGTACAATCTCAATGTTTCTAGTTCAAAGAAGAGCTTTCCTGCAAAGATTGCAGCAGGTGTGAAGTTATTTTTTCATGCTAAGAAAGGCCTAGGACCCAAAATCAACTGGACTCCTAAGGGTAAATAAATTGCTTCTTGCAGGATAGTTCAAGTACCAGCCTAGGGCAAATTTGGTACTTAGACAGTGGGTGCTCAAGGCACATGACAGGTACCAATAGTCTTTTGCAGGAATACAAAGTTGTGAAGATTGGAGCTAAGGTCATCTTTGGTGGATCTGAAAGAGGCATCACCAGAGGTTATGGTATGATATCCAATAATATAATCTCAATCACAAGGGTGGCTTATGTTGAAAGGTTGCAACACAACCTTGTAAGCATAAGTAAACTATGTGACTTGGGTTATGTCATTGAATTCCACAATGATAAGTGCTTGATCAAAAATTCAAATGACTTAGAGATCATTCTCTCAGGCACTAGGAGTGGGAATGTTTATTGTTTAGATTTTATATGCAGTTCTTCTCTATCTTCTGTGTGTCTTGTGGCTAATGAAAGTGAGTCTCTTTGTGTTCAATGACATAAGAGACTTGCTCACATTAACTACAAGACAATGTATATGCTATTTTCAAAAAACCTTGTTAGAAATAGTCCTAATTTGAAATGTATTAAAAGTGGTCGCTGTCATGCATGCCAAATGGGCAAGCAAACTAGGGCCAACTTAAAAGCATTGGCTCCAAAGACACTGAAAGATGTCTTTATCTATTGCACATGGACTTGTTTGGTCCTTTGCCAATTCAGAGCCTAGGTGGGAAGTTGTATACTTTGGTGATTGTTGATGATCACTCAAAGTATACATGGTATTCTTCCTTAAGAAGAAGAATGATACTTTAGATATCTTTATAAACCATGTCAAAGCTATTCAGAATGAATTACAATGTACTATGGTCAAGACAAGAACTGACCATGGTACAGAACTTCAATCTGGGGCCATGATAAGGTTTTGTCAAGAATTTGGTATCACCCAAGAATTCTCCTCCCCAAGGACTCCACAACAAAATGGTGTGGCTGAGAGGATTAATAGGACCTTGATAGAAGTTGGGAGAACACAGATTAGTGACTCCTCACTTCCAAAATATTTCTAGGCTGAGGCAGTTAATACTGTTTGTTATGTTCTCAATAGAGCATTTATCAATAAGGCCCTAGGTATAACCCCTATGAGATTCTGAAAGGCAAACAACCAACTATTTTATACTTCAGAATCTTTGGTTGCAAATGCTACATTTTAAATAATGGAAAATCTCAATTAATAAAGTTTGCTGAAAAATGCAATGTAGTGATTCTTGTTGGATATATCTCACATAGCAGTGTCTATAGAGTATTCAACAAGAAAACTCATGTTGTAGAAGAGTCTATGCATGTAGTTTTTGATGAGACTAGCCTGCTCTACAAGGGTTGGTCCAGTTCTCCTGTTTTGACAGGTAATGAACAAAAAATGCAAGATATGTCTATCCAAGACATACCCAACACAAGCAAGATCAATTCAGTGGTGCTATTCCTGAAGATGAAGATCAGCAAGCTGCTTATGAGCCTGCTGCTCAAGAAGAAGAGCTGCAGATAGCTGACAGGTTGCCAACAGCAAACAGGCACCTAAGGGATCATCTAAGAAATCTAATTATTAGAGATGAAAACCAAGGAGTGATCACCAGAAGCAGGGCTGACAATGAAGCTCTATTCTTGAGCTTTCTATCACAGATGGAGCCAAAAAAATTTGAAGAAGCAAATGAAGACACCTTCTGGATTCAAGAAATGCAAGAAGAGCTGCTTCACTTCAAGAGGTGCAAGGTGTGGAAATTGGTGCCAAAGCCTCAAGGACACAACATCATTGGCACCAAGTGGATCTACAGGAACAAGCTTGATGAGAATGACACCAACATCAAGAACAAGGCTAGACTGGTGGCCAAGGGGTACATGCAAGAAGAAGGTATTGACTTTGATCAAACCTTTGTCCCAGTTGCAAGGTTAGAAATAATAAGGATATTCCTTGCCTATGTTGCCCACAAGGGGTTCAAAGTATACCAGATGGATGTCAAATCAGCATTTCTGAATGACAATCTAAAGGAAGAGGTATATGTGGAGCGGCCCTCAGGTTTTGTTCATCCAACCCTTTCCTCTCATGTTTATTTGCTTAGGAAAGCACTATATGGTCTAAAACAAGCCCTTAGGGCTTGGTATGAGACCTTGTCTAGCTTTCTCATCAAGAATAAGTTCTTGAGGGGAAAGATAGACAGTATATTATTTCTTAGGGAAATAAAGGGCAAATGTATCCTAGTCCAAATTTATGTTGATGACATAATTTTTCGGTCCACAGATGACAATCTTTGCAAAATGTTTGCCAACCTTATGCAGGGGGAGTTTGAGATGAGCAGTGTGGGAGAGCTTAAGTACTTTTTAGGCCTCCAAGTGAAACAGTCTGATGAGGGAATTTTCATTTCTCAAACCAAGTACACTAGGGAGCTTATTAAGAAGTTTGGGATGGAATCGGCTTCCACCATGAAAACTCCCATGGGTCCAACATTTCCCTGGACAAGGATGAAAATTGTAAGGCCTTTGATGAATCCATGTACAGGTGCATTATTTAGTCCCGTTTGTATCTAACTGACAGTAGACCAGACATTATGTATGTTATATGTGTTTGTGCTAGGTACCAAGCATGCCCTAAGTAATCTCATTACTCAACTGCAAAGAGGATTTTGAGATACCTTAAGGGCATCTAACATCTTGGCCTTTGGTACCCTAGGAACAATGATTTTGAACTAATTGACTTTTCAGATGCAGATTTTGCAGATTGCAAAGAAGATAGGAAAAGCACAACTGGAACTTGTCAATTCCTAGGAAGAAGACTGATCTTAAGGAGCAGCAAGAAGCAGACCAGTGTGGCAATATCCACTGCCGAATCTGAGTACATAGCTGCAGGAAGTTGTTGTGCACAACTATTGTGGATACAACATCAGCCAGAGGATTATAACCTCAAGGTAAGTAATTCTCCCATGTATTGTAACTCATCTAGTGCTATCTTTATAGCTAAGAATCCTGTCTCACATAGCAGGACTAAGCATATAAAGATAAGGTATCATTTTATTAGAGAACATGTTGAAAGTGAAGATATATATCTTGAATATATCCCCACTGACAAACAAGTAGCTGATATCTTTACAAAGCCATTGGACGAGGCAAAGTGTAATGCTTTTAAAATTGATCTTGGTATGTTAAATCTAGAATAGATTTTATACTGTCAAATTATCTATCTTGCTCATTATGTTATTCATTAGCTTTATTAAAACATGTAAACATGGTTCACAAGCTATGATAGGACAAGTTGCTATCTAAAATACTTAGTAGCATGTTTAGGACTAGAAATTATCCTAAGTATATGATTCACTGATAGGTAGTGAGATCAGTTGAAACAGCTGAGAAGGTTTTAGCTGATCCGCTGAGACGGCTAAAACTGTCTCAGCGGTTGACAATCTGTTGTCACAGCGGATTGTCACTCTGTCTCGGCGGTTCCGCAGAGACGGGCTGGCTAAATTAAAGCATGCCCTAATTGACATGTCAGCAATGTAAAATCAATCAAATTGATTAGTCTAATCAACATATACACTAAGGGCAAATCTAAACCTAAAACCAGCCACTATAAATAGAAAAGTGTTGATTAATTAATTACATCCTTATTACCCTAGCTAGCGAGACGAATCCTTTTCCCTCCCATCTCAACGTTTCGTTCTTGAGAAGAAATGGTGCCAAAGATGGCAAAAGATCTCCAGAAAGGTTATGAGATAGTTCAAAATGGATTCCAGCATGCCCCAGCAGAGATAAGAGAAGTGATTCAACTTCTATCAGACCAAGTACTGGAATATGTTATATCTGAGACATCCACAATTCTCAGAACTGAAGTTCTGGAATTCTTAAATAATGCCAAGATGTCTTCCTTTAATTCTTCAATCAAGGCCAAAATAGGAAGCATAAAGATAAAAATCCCTCCAAGGAAGATGGAGAAGGCCCTTCAGCTGACCTCTTGCAGTGAAGAAGAGGAAGAAGTGGTATCTGAAAAAGATAGAGATCAAGCACTCTGGTGGTGTGAGTATAGTGATGCCAAGATTGGCTCACTAAAGAGAAAGTTCTTTAATCAGAGGGGCAAGCTGCTCTCTGATATAGTGGGCAAGGCAGTATTGTGTATGCCTAGATCACATGACACAATTTCCAAACATATGTTTGAATAGATGTCAAGGGTAATACTAAAGAAGAAGACATCATGGGCTGATGTGCTCTTTCAAAGGATCAGAGAATGTCTGCAGGCCCCCAACCTAGGCAGAATTCTGTCACTCTATCTACTAATCTCCTACCCAGAGGAATTTGACAGGTCAACGGGAACAAACCTTTATTCCTTGAAAAGGATGGATATCAAGACCTTAGATAGGTTCTCAAGGGTCCTCCCCATGATCCAATGCTCTGAGCCCAAGGAGAAGAAGAAAACTTTAGTCAAAGGGCTGAGGAAAGCAAGAATAATCTGCTCTGATGCAGGGTCAGAGGCAGAAGAGAATGTCCCAGCTGGGGACAATCAAGGACCAGCCAGCAGTCCACCAAAAGTTAATCAAGAAGCAGAACATGACACTGAAGGTCATGAAGGCCTTGTTCCTGAGAAAGAGCATGTAAGAGAAAAGGATGATGCTACTGAGAATGAGCATCAGAACGAAAATACTATTGTTGTTGCTACTGATAAAGGTGTATAACATGTACCATCCTCTTTAGAAGATCATGAAGATGATCAAGGAAACTCTACTGCTGATCTTCATGGTAAGATTGATTCAATAATATCAAATCTATAAAATAGATTTAAGCAAATTCCTGCTGAACCAGCAGATTTCTGGGGAGATAATGAGGACCAGGATGATGCCCCATCTAAGGGGTTGCAGCACAAGAGAACTTCTAATAAGGAAGATGAAGGTGCTCCAAATGAGGGGGAGCAAGAAAAGATGGATGTTGAAGCTCAGCCCATTGATAAAGCTGGGGGGGGGGGGGCACTTCCCTGCTCAAGCTGAAGGGGAGCATGACCAGCAGGCAATGGAGACAGCAGTCCCTGAAAACCATGCTTCAACATCTGCAATATCAAATGATCAGCTCATCAATTCAATCAGTTTATTAATTGAAGGTCAGATGAATTCCATTAAGAATTATATTGATAGCTCCATCTTATCTGTAAAGAGAGAAGTCATGGTAGAAGTACAAGAGATTAAGGAAGAAACTGCCTTCCTCAATAAGCAAATGACAAAATGGTTTGACTTAGCAAAAAAGTCAGTAGTTGCTCAGAACACTATTCTGAGATCAATGGACAAACAACTCCAAATGTCTGAGAATGACATGTCATATGTCAAAAACTATGTGATCAAGATAGATGAAGTCATAGAAAAGTCCTCCAATGACATTGAAGACTTTGTATGGAAAACAGCCACTACAATGATTGGAGAGGTAGACAAAATGAAGGATGAGCTCAAGTCTGACTTGGAAAATGCCTTCCAAACTCTTTAAGGTTCTGTAGTTGCTGCCTCCCAGATAATAGAAGCCAAAGTGGTTGAAGAAGCTAGAAAGGGGGAGGTGGCCAATGTTGAGACTAATTCTGAATTGGCTCTCCTAGTGATACAAGGAACCAGGATAGCCCAAAATCTTCCTCGGCTGGATAATTACAGAAAGGAAGATTTTGACTTTGAAGGGCAAGCCAGAATAGCTCAAAATGCTCAGCTTGCAAAGAGAAGGAAAAGAGAACAGGTGATGCTAGCTAAAGAATACATGGCTAAGCAAAGGGAAGAGCGTGGCAATGACCCTGATTATGAGTACTAGAGTGAGGAATCCAAGAGCATCATTCTTAATGCCTGGTTGAGCCATGGACAAGTCTGCAAAGACATTGATATGATCTATCTAGCTGAAGAGTGGATAAGGCACCTTGAAAGGAACACAAAAAAAGAAAGAATTTTCAAGGAGAATCTTGTGAGGAAGCACAATCCAAGGAGGATGCCTTCTAGATACATTCCAAAGCCATACCTTTACTTCAAGAGGCAAGAAAATATGAGGAAGCTAGCTGAGATAGAAGCAGCAAATGCAGAAAAAGGACACTGCTACTAAAGACAAGGATGTTGTTGCTAAAGACAAGGTTGCTGCTGCTGAAAATAAGGAGGCTACTGCTAAAAACAAGGATGCTACTACTGAAGACAAGGAGGCTATTTCCAAAGGGAAAGAAGTTGTTGTTGATAATGCAGAATGCTCAACTTCATCAAAGAGAAGAAAAATTTAGATCTATGTATTTAGTTTTTCATTAAATCAAATTGTAATTTGAACAATGTATCATAAAACAGAAAAGGAAATAAAAAGTGCTAAAATAGAAAATCAACTCCTTAAGAATAAGGTATCCCAGGCAAAAGCTTTTGAAGAATCTATAAAAGTCAGAAGCCAAACACTTAGAGAAATCACTGAAAAACAAACAATCAGACATAAGAATTTGGGGCTAGGGGCTGATCCTTCAACCAATTCAATACCATCTACCAAACCTGCTTGGATGAGCCCTGTTAAATTTACTAAACCCATCAAATCAACAAACTTAGAAGAAGACTCACAAAATAAAGAAGAAGACTTCACCTTCAAGGAGATAAACCATTTTGATGAAACATCATACTATTCAGATGAAGACTCTCAAACTCCTTCTGAGAAGGCAACTAGGCTAAAAGAAACAATAAATCTCCAACCAGAAAAAGGGAAAAATAAAATCTGTGAAGACACAATTGTGTCGACTTCATATCGCCGTATGAATGATAGTACGTCGAATTCTACTCGACGCAATCTCTCAGATGCTTCGACCTCAAATCGACGCATGAATAAAATTACGTCGGCTTACAATCGACGCAACTACTTCCATGCATCGATTCCAGATAAACGCAATCTAGAGAAAGCGCCGAATATATATCGCCGCAACTCTCAATATACGTCGAATAGATATCGATGCATAAAACCTCAGAGCAACTTAGATACAGGACATATCTATCCTTCAAAAAATTTCTATCTTAACCCCCATTCAGGACCCATTCATCCGGATCAAAATTTCTATCTGAATCAAAAATTTTATCCTAATCAACAACTCTATCCTAATCAACACCTCTATCCCTCTCTAAACTCAAATTCCCATAATCTAAAGACAATCAGGTGTTATATCTGTAATAAAACAGGCCACATTGCCAAACAATGTTGGCACAATCAATCCAATTGTCTATAAAATTAGTCCAAGGTTGACTTAGAAAACCTTAGGATTAGGAAGAAATAATCTCTCAAGAAAAACTTAGTATTTTCAAAATAAAAGTCATGTCGATTTCTTAATCGACGCATCGTCGATAGGAAACCTTAACATCTCAATTCAGACTGTTCCGACGCATACATCGACTTCCACTCGACACAACGTCAACTTCATGAAAAAGAGCGGCAATACTAAAATATTTTCGGTCACATCTACTGTAGTACCGAATAAACCTCGAGTTGTCTCGTTTCGACGTTTCACCTGACTTAAATAAACTCTTCAGTTAGAAATATGCATGCTCTCTGCATCTCTCATCCTTCTCACTTCTCAGTCCAGCCATCTCTTCCTCTCTCTCTCACTGACCAAAATGGCTAAAGATCAACTCTGGTTTCGATATTGATCTTGATTCCTTCCAAGCCGCCGCCAAAAACTACAAGAGCATCATTGCTCTTTTCACTGAAGCCGTTCTAAACAAACTCATCTCAACAAGATGCAGACTCCTGGAAATAGAACTCACTGAGTTGATGAATCATGTTCAGATATCTGAATAAGGAGAGATTACAGGAACAATCCATGAAACACCTGTCTCAATCTTTGCAGAACATCTTAAGGACACCTTTGATCTTCCATCTGGTAATGAACCTGTGGAACTCACCCCTGAGGAAATCAAAAACTTATTAATCACCATGAATTTCTCCAGAGATAGACCAATCAACTTGAAGAAAATAGACTTCTCTGATGAATATAGGCTCTTGGCAGACATAGTAGGAATAATACTACTATGCAAAATCTCTGCCCATGATGCAGTGCCCAAGCAGCAACTGAACATTAGGGGGGCCCTTGTGCTGAAAAAGAAGATAGACTGGGTCAGCTGCTTACTGAAGATGATAGGCTACAAATACTCTCATAAAGAGAATGCCTACATGAGGATCATGAGTCAGGTACTCCTTCACTCCTTCCCTGACCTATGTAGGTTAAAAGGAATTCTCATTCCTCCTGGAAAAAGGATGTCCATAGCCCTCTTTTCAAAATGGACCAGGAAAATCCCCAAGCCTGGTTCCATTCCTGAAAGGACTCCCTCTCCTCCTAATTCTCCTGTGCATCCATCTTCACCTCCTCCTCCACATACAAACATCTCTTCCCTACCAACATTATCCACACCAATAGTTTCCACTACCCTCACATCTCCTATCTTAACTACATCTTCACATACACCAATTCAATCACCACCTCTACCTCCTCCTACTATCACATCCTCTCTACCTACATCAAACACACCTCATCTTCTTACCACAACCATTGATCTCAGTAATACAGTCATCTCTCCACCTTCATCTCCTCCACCATTTTCTCCTCCACCAACACAACCTGAACCATCTTCATCCACACAAGCACTCCTTCTCCAATGCATTCAACAAGCAACCCATAAATTTCAGGACATGCTTGATGGGCACTACTCCCAACTTCACTCCTCCATCATGCACATGCAAACCCAAATAGATGGGGTCAATGCCTCTGTGCAAAGCTTGAAGTCCTCTATCTCTTCCTCTAAGGTCACTAAGTCTTTCTTAACCTCTTTAGCTAAGAAGGTCAAGAAGGGGGAGAAGTTAGATGAAGAGCAGCTCTCTAGTCTCAAATCTCACTCACACAAATCCTCTCCAACATCAAAATCTGATAGTCTTGCTCTGCTTAAAACTATTGGAATGAAATAGTACCTGAGCTACATACTATAGAACAGATAACAGATGTGCTCACTATAGCAAGAGAAGCTGCACAACAAGTAGTTCTCTTTCAAGGGGAGGCAAGTAGAGTAGAGAAAGAAGTTGAAAAGGAAGCTGAGGCTGAAGGTGTGGCTAAAAGTGAGAAAGAAAAAGAAGCTGAAGCTCAGGGGGAGCCAGATGTTGTCATAGCTGAAGCTGGAGCTGGGAAAGAAGCTGAAGAAGCAGAAAAAGAAAGTGTAAAGGAAGTTCTATCTCAGGGGGAGCAGACTGCTTTAACTCAGGGGGAGCTGAATGAACATCTTGCTACTGAGAAGGAGCAACTCAACTCTATAAAAAGACCTGATCTCCCTTTAGTATTCTCTAGGAAGAGAAAAACTCCTCCTACTCCTCCTGAATGATATGTTGAACAATAATCTACTTTTAATGCTTAAGTACTGATTGATCTGTACAAAAAGCCTGTTAAATGTTTTCTTTTTCCATTATCATCTAATTATCTAATATATCTCTTTTCTATAAATATGCTTTGATGTGTTGATTAAAAGCTGATAAAATTTCTCTCTGAATAGGGTTAAGACAAATAGGGGGAGATTGTTGGGAAAATGATTTATCTTAACCCCTAGAAATGAGTAGAAAATGAGTTCTCAGAGTGAAAAATTAGTTTAAGTAAAATATGCATCGAATAGTAATCGACGCAACGTCGAACTGTAGTCGACGCATCTCTCTAACTGAGTCGAAGTAACTTTAAACAGAATTCGACGTAACCAAAGTCGACGTAACTCTGATTTTTAGTCGACGCACCCAATAAAGTCGACGCACCTCAGTCGACGCACCTTCCATATTTTCTTCTCGACGTCTAGCCAGACTGAAATTGACGCTTACGTCGAATAATAATCGACGCAGGCTGAAATCGACGCTTACGTCGAATAATAATCGACGCACGTTGATTTCTGTGACAGATTCAAAAACACGCCAGATCTCTTTCCTTCTTTCTGTAGATCTGAATTTTATGGAATTATATTATTCTTTTCTAGCCGTTCTGAATCAGTCTTTCCTTCTAAATGATTCTTGGCTAATTTGATTAAGATTATTATGGACATTATTTAAAAATTGAATGATCTCTTTCCTTCTATAGATATAATGATTATGGAAACTTTTCTCTCTTGCTATTTCTCTGACTGCTAATTGATTATTCTCCTATAGCAATATTTTTGAATAAACAGAGCTATAAATACACAAGGAGGTCGGCAAAGAAAATAAGAAGTGATGCACTCCATTTCTGAAAAAGAGGAAAAGCTCCCAAGAGAGAAGAAAGAGAAAATTGAGAAAAGTGAAAGAGTGCTGCAGCAAGAAAAAGCCTTCTTCTTTTTCTACTACCTTCTGAAGTCATACTGCTGCAAATTTCTGAAAGCTCTCACTGAAAGAGAGAAAGGCCTACAATCTCCTTCTCACTATAGAAGAGAGATTACATTCACTATACTTGTGCTTCTAATCTTCTTGCTAGGAAGAAGATTATTTCTTGCACAAATTGTTTCTTATTCTTTTTCTTCTTATTATTCTTATTATTATTTCAATTTCAATAGTGTAAAAGAGTTTTTAGAATCTCACTTCAAAAAATTCAGTTGTAGTGGTTCTAAGAGTCTCCTTATCAAAAGACTCAGGCTGGTTCTAAGAGTCTCCTTAACAAAAGACTCAGTGCAAGATAGTGAATTCCTACCAAGGGGGTAGAAGAGTGGACTACCCAAAGTTTGGGGAACCACTATATTTCTTTGTGTTGTGCTTTGATTTTCTTCTTACTATTTATTTCTTTATTTGCTTAATTCTTGTTGGTGTGTGGGAAGCTTTAATCTGTGGATATTACACACACATATATATATATTTGTTAACTTTGCACAAAATATTTTTAAATCTCTATTCACCCCCCCCCCCCCCTCTAGAGAATTCTAGTGAGGTTAACTGTGCACTTTCATGATGGTTTATTATGCCAACAATTTTTGGCCTTGTGCCCAAATTTAGAACAACAAAAACATTTAGAGCTGTAAATAGGAATAATGGAAAGAGAACTAATTGTTTCAAAATTTCTTGTTGAGAACATGCGTCGAGAAGAAATCGATGCATCTTTAGAGTTGCGCGATGAGTCCGATATTTACACTATTTTATGGACTCATCCAGGCTAGTTTTCACTTGTTTGAACTACACTTTCAAGCCATATTTGTGTGTATTTAACTCGTACACACTTTCACGCTTTGTGCACTCTTTAGTCCCATTTTAGTGTGCAATTGCGCTCCATATTTTTGGGGGTAAGCACATGATGCTCCTCAACCCTTTTTCTATATTTGGATTGAGCTGGATGGGTGTTCCCAGCTGTGTGATTGCTGTTTGGATTGCTGTGCAGGTGGGTGGATCATCTATTTTGCCCAGATTTTATGTCTGCATGAATCGCATGGTCGTGCATTTCCTTGACGCACGATCGCTCTGATCGTGCGCATTCAGTTGTAGCTCAGAATGGTGTTTTGCCCCCGCTCGTGCGATTTGTTCGTGCACGGGCAGTTTGCCCGTGTGTGAGTAAAATCGCACGAGCATCACTTATTGTCCAAATATTTATAATCGTATTTCCCGTGCATTTGCTTCACGCACGGTTGGACTCAACAGTGCGTGAAGGAAACGCACGATCTCATGTTGTTAGCCAGATTTCAAGCTATCTGGATTTGCCCGTGTCTTTTGCGCGCATGGTTAGTTTTGATCGTGCGTGAGTAAAAATGCACGGGCACCCTGCTTCATCTTCCTAGGCTTCCTATGTGGTAAATAACACACAGTCCACGCACGGTCGTGCGTTTGACTATGAGTGGCCAATTTTCTAATTGTTTACTATAAAAGCCAGGAATTTCGCCCAATTTACGATCGTCTTCTTCTGCCATTTCCGTCGCATGAGGAGCTCCAGCTCTGTTTTCCTTCTACCATCCATGAGGGTTTTTGCCCTAGGCCGCCTCCATCATCTAAGAGCTTCCAAGGAGAGGATTCTAGTCCAATGTTCATCATCAAGCAAGCAGACCTTGCACCGGAGGAGATCGGATCATGAGACGAAGAATACGGGTCAACTAGGAGGAAGTGGCAGCCATCCTCTACCCCGGATGTAGTTGCGGACCAAGCTAGGATGCGGGTTGACAACCCGGCGATTCCTACCGTGAATCCCAACGAGGCTTCAGATGTGGTCGATTCTCTTGCACTCTTTCCTCTTGTTTTGATGAATGTAACTAGATCTCCATGTTATTAATGATGTGCACTATAAACTTTGATTTGTAATGTTAATTTCAATTTTATCAAATTATCTTGTTATGTGTGTTTGAGGTGCGCCACCAAATCCGCTCCACCCTCCACTTCATTCCGCTAGCCTGCTCTTCCATTCTGCAAGCCTACTCTTCCATTCTGCTTGACTACTCTTCCACTACGCGAGCCTACTCTTCCACTCTATATGCCCACTCGTCCTTCTGCCAAGCGAACCAGTGCATAGCGGCATGCGTAATCCACGTTGTCGCGAAGCGGTGACGGCAACCCGCATTGTTAATTTAGTTTATTTTATTTTGTTTTTCACAAACCAATCCAAACCGTCCACAACCCATCCGACCTAATGGACTTTAATCTCAAGTCCTGCCTCAAAAGTAAACTCCTCTTTACTGTGTTCCTCTAAGATCAATACATGGGAAAATTTGCCCATTTTATATTACTTGAATGATCAGTACACTATCGTTTCATGCCGCAGTCTCGCTCCCGCCTATAGTGGTGTGTAAGATTTGCGCATCAAGTTTTTGGCAACGTTGCTGGGGAACACCGACGTGTGAGTTTTCCGGAGAGGGATAACCTGAGAGAGAAGTTCTTCCATTTGTAAATTGCATCCTTTTATGGCATTTCTTTGTATTCCTTTTTTGCCTTGTTTCAAATTTGGTTGCCTTAGTAATTTATTGTTATGTGTAGTGTTTTGCACAATTGTATTTTTCTGTTGAATCTTGGTATCTTCACATACGTGGGCTGCATTTAATATCCGTTGTTGTTGGTGTGGAGATATTTACCACGCTAGTGATAAATTCCCTACTGGAGATGGTGGGCATAATTCACGCGGCCCAGTGTTTGGAGCACCTTTCTCATATGGTCCTTCATACCCCGTGCCCAAGTCTTATGGCCACTTGTCCTCGACGCATTTACCATTTTTATATTTCTCTCCGGCCCCGCAAGGACCAAGGAAATATAAACATTGCTTGTTTTGTCAAAGCATAGATCACTCCCTAAAGGACTGTGCCGAGTATCTTCGCCAATTAGACAAGGATGATGAGCCAGATATCTGGATCATCCCGACTCCTACCTCTGGCGGCACGCCTTCAACATCTATTTATGTGTTTGTGTCACCTTCATGCCTTGAAGGGAATGATATAGACACAGTCGTCAGATGTGTGGCTGATCTGGGCTCTGACATGGCTGGGCCCATCTCCCATTGCATATATTACCATGCGTGGATTCAATTCTTTGTGAGGAATCGGGGCTTGACATTTATCTGAGCACTATTCCTCCCCCTTTTGTGCATACCACTACATTCATCTCTAATGACATTATTGATGATGCGTCGCAGGATGAGGAAGGAGATCTAAGTATTATGCTTGTTCCTATGGAGGAGGACAACCTTCAAGGTGAAGAGGATTTTAGCTCAACACCTGTGGAGGAAGTCCAAAACATGGGCAAGGCCACTGTTGATCCTGCCAAGCCCTGCAACATTGTTGACAATGCGGACAATATCTTATTATCCCAACCTTTTGGGAGTGAGACTGGGACCACTCCCCGATTGATGTTTATTTAAGTTTTTCTTCCCTTTTATCCCCCCCTCTTCATCTGAGTTTGTACAGGTTGAGTCTTCACAGGTACTTCAGGAGGAGTTGGAGCATAATGCTCAAGTCAATGATGAGCATATCCTCATATGTGAGGATGTTGATCCCTCGTCCATAGTGAAAGCCTCACTCATTACCTTCTCGTTCTACCACCTCCCTGAAGACGACACCTTGCTGGGCAATGTTATTTTTGGTGAGTTGAGTGAGGATATCTCCTCCTCCTATTACATTCTTTTCCCTCTACCTGTGAGGAGCATGTATTATTATTTAGGTAGAGGAGTGTCTATTCTATCGCCGTATTGGTACCCACTACCAACATGGATATTAGGCCAGTTACAAAGCGAGGTTTTTCAATACGGCTTCACAACCTGGAATAATGGCGCTTCATGATCTCACATCTTCTAGAGGGGATGATTTTTATGAAAATGAAAAATCATTATGTCCACCATTATTTATGGGTGAAAATTATAATGGGTGGAGAATACTTATGGAAAAATTTCTTAAATCCTTGGATATTGAAGTTTGGAATATTACAATTAAAATGCCCCCAAATATTTTAAATAAAAATGAAATGTTTATAAATGCCAAATCAATGAATAGTCTATATTGTGCATTAGATCAAAATATTTTCAAACTTATTTATATACTTCATAATGCTTATGAAGTTTGGAAATTTCTTGAGAATTCTTATAGTCTTCCTTCCGCAGATGATGCCTGTGAGCAATTCCTTATGGATCCAAGAGAAGAAGACAACGTCATAATATTGGACTCAGTTGATGGCAAAACATCAAGCAAAAGAGAAGACGGAAACTATAGCAAGGTAAGAAAATCTAAATCTTCTCTTTTAGTAACTAATTATATTTCTACATTTCGTGTGCTTAAATTTGCTAAACGTAAAATTTCAAAGTTGAAACATGCTAATTCCAAATTACATTTAGAAAATAAAACTTTAAAAGCAAACGCGAAAGTAGAATCTTATATTGATGTTTCAAATTCTTGTTCATGCTCTTTAATTGAAAATGCTAAACCTTGTTTTGATTATAATACATTTAAAGAAGAACTCAAGGTTTTGGAAAAAGGTCTTTTAACTTCAAAAGAGCATAATGAAAAATTGTTAAAAGAAAATGATAATTTAAAGGATAAATTAGAATCATTAAAAATGTTTATTCAAAACTTTTCATATAATAAAACATCTTTTATTTATAGTTTATCAAATTATCAAAAGTCTAAAAGCTTAACGTCATATTATAAGAGTACCTCTATAAGAAAGAGTGAAAATGAAAATCATCAAAATAAGAACCAATCATTTAAAACATATTGTAACCCACTTTTTCAACATTCAATTCTTAAGAAAAACCATCACTCTTATAAACTCTCAAAGAATCAATATAATAAAATTCATTATGATTATCAACATCAATGTATTTTGAAAAATAATTTGAATAAACATAAATCCCAAATGAATTATTTTTCAAACAACTATCATTCCAAAAAGATGTCAAATAATCATAATATGAATTTAAAAGATAAACAACAAAAGTATGAATGGAGGCCCAAAATTTAAAACGAAACACTAACTCCACTTGTAAAGGCCCATTCATCATTATCTCTCCAAAAGCCCACAGGATGTATTTGGGTACCCAAAGGAACCATCACACTTGGTCCCCTTTGGATACCTAAGTCTCTCATTCATTAGGAATCATTATATTGCATGAAGTAGAAATTAATTAAAAATGAAATATCAGTACTCTACTTCATGATATGCTTAATTGCTTTTTCTTTTGTTTGTTTTCTTATTTTTGAGCCAAAACGCTAAGGTCACTTAGATATATTATGAAATATGACTTTTACATTTTAAGCCTAATGTTTATCAAATCAAAATTGAATTAAATTAAACATAAAGTCATAATTTTTAAGTGATCTATCTTTTCTTTTTGTTTTATCCTTTTTAAATCCTTTGCCTATAAATGTCGTATATTATCATTATAAATTGAATGCTAAATTTTCTAAATGATATTATCAAGACTAATGAAATTACTTTCAAAATTGGATTTAAATGGATTTTTAGGGGTCTTAGGCTAAAATATTAAATGCGCAACTAATTGCATATTTGTCTATTTTTCGTTACTGCATATAATATCCCCTATATTGAAAATCATAATCGAGAAAAATCAGAATCAAATAATATAAAAAACAATGTGTTTTAAATTAAATATAGTAACTCTATTGCTAACGCCAAGCGTTATCACTAACGCTGGCGGTAGCATTTTTTCCTAAAAAATTCTGATTTTCTCTGAAAAATTATTTTTACTATCATTGTTGTCAAATACCTTGTATTTGTTTTGTCTAATTTCTAAAAATTAAAATCAAAAAGAAAATTTACAAAAATGATGAATATGATTTCACAATCACCACCATGATCTATTAACATCCTATGCTAAAATTCACTATAATCATATATCATAATTCATGATCCATCAAGACCTGTCTTAAATCAACTAATTCTATCAACCTTAGGAATTATGAAATATTTGATTGCAATTGGTATTATAGTTTCATATCTTATTTTGTGTGTGTGATGTGCATCTTTATTATTTGCATGAATCTCATTATCTTTAGACCTATGAATTAACTTGATATCAACAAGATGAAATCAAATAGAATTGTCACTTCTTTCTAGGTCTATGAAAATTCAAAACTCTATGTTTGAATACATGCAACTCAATCTTATATTTGTCCATCTTTACTTAGCTTTGCACCATGTTGTCCTAATTCATCACACTAGCATTATCACGTACCATAGAGAGAAATCAATGCTCATGCTAGTTATATCTTGCAATGCTAAAGTAAATTATATCATTAAAATATGAAAATCTTATTTTCTTTTGTAGTTATTTGCATGAATAAAACTTTTCTAAATGGATTTAAAATCAACAATCTTTGATAAAATTGTAAATCCAAAACTAATCATGAAATTATAACACAGTTAATATATTTAAGGCTTACACGCTTAGTATGTCCATAATCAATAAACCTATGACATGTGTCTCACAATAGCGAGGGCGTAGGATTGTGTGCATTAGAGACCTAACCTCTAAGTCATGTCTTGTCCTTAACCAGGGAGGGTTCCAGTGGGGCCTTGAGAGGCACTGGGGGGAAAGAGTGCTAGGTTGAGCGTCATCTTTTGAATGCATATGGGATTAACACCCCAACCTACGGCATGCGTGCAGCTCCTCATGCCCATCCGTCACTTAGTACGGGGCTAGAGTGTAGTCATGTAGTTAAGGTATCTTGATCTTAGATATACTTATATTATATGCATTGCATGAACATTATCTCACACTTTATACATTAATCATGCATTTTTTTTTATTCTAACATTGCATCATGTGTTTGCATATTTTAATATTTCGAGCTTTAATGATTTTACCAAACACAAGTATTTGAAAAATCACCAAATACATGCTAAAAGAGCCTTCAAATCTAATCAATATACTCTGAAATTTCAACTGAAGGAAGGTCTCTTTATAATACAAATGAATTGAGAAAAATATTTTTCAAAACATCAAGAAATGCAGTTTTGTTTTGGCGTTAAGAAGTTAATGTCTGGCGTTAGCTCCTTTGCTCCAAAATAATTTTTTTGTTTTGAATTATTTTTGGTATTATTTTAATATTTTCTGTGTTTGTAAAAAGTTTTCTATCTTTTTATTCCTTTAAAAAAAAATCTTTCTTTTAAAAAAAAATATATATGTATTTTCTCATACATTATTTTTGTTTATTTCTCTGGCATAGAATATCATTTACTGAAAGGGCTATTAAAGACTTCTATGATTTCCAAAGAATATATATAAAAAAAACAAATACAAAATTACAAAACAATTTCAAAGAACAAAAATATGTTTTTCTTTATGTGTGTTTATTATTTTGTGCATATATAAAAAAATTCAAAAATTTATAAAAAAAAATTGATTGTTATTCATTGCCATTGTCAAGGATGGATGATTAATTATATCAATTAAAGATTAAATACAATGTTTAATTTAACTTTCAAGTTTCTTAAAAACATTGTTTTGTATTTTTCATGCCTTGAAAATTATCTTGTTATGTGCAATGAAATTGATTGTAGATAAACATGTGTAGAAATGTTTAGCATGCCTCTAAGTACGAGTAATGTATTATGTTTGATAATGATTCATTCACTCACTTATTTTTGATAACCTACATGTGTTTACAATCTTATTCTTACATGATTGTGTAGTGTAATAACATAAATAATTAAAATGCCTAAATAGATTACCTACACAATATTGAATTGGTTATTACAATTCTTTGTCTTTCATGCACTTATTCTTTAGAGAAATGTGGTTTAAAATGCTATGTTTGCAAAACAAGTGAATTCAGAGTCCTTAGTCACTAAACTAAAAAGCAAATAATAAATGACAAGGAAAACTCCACCAAGCACTACTCACCCTCCTGATAAGTCTTAATGAGCATTGTGAGGTTGAGCACCTTGGCTAAGAATTGTAAAGTGTCTTGTAGCAAATAATTTATATACCACTTCTCTTTAGTACACCAGATCACAAAAAAATTGAAAATAAAGCTAAAAAGTATAAAAGTCATCCCTCAAGCACTACTTTGCACCCTGATAAGTCTTAATAAGCATTGTGTGTGCAGAGCACCTTGGTAGTTGTACTATTTATTCATGTGCATTGAAATAGTGTGGAAGTAATATTATTTGTGTATTTTAATATTGTGTTATTTCATTATATATGTCATGTGTTTTTGATTGATTCACTTGTATACTTTATCAAAACACTACTTTGTACACATCATTATCTTTCATAACACTTCTTCTCATGAGTATTGGATTCTAATGCTTTATCTATACTACTCTTTATATAAGAAATGCACTAGATAACCTAGCATGATCTCTACAATGTTTTGGTATTTCTTGAACTTAAAATTAAGTAACATTGTAGTATATTTTCTTTTTGATGTGTTCATTTCATGCTTGGTATATTTATGAAAAAAAAACTTGAGATTTCAAAAAGGTTAAAACATCTTTACATTTTGCACTTAAACTCATATTTATAACACTGATTTTCATGCTTACAAAAAGATGTTTCTTATAATCTTCTGCTTGCTTACAACTCTTATTTTTTTTGAAATCTCTTATATACTATGCTTAAAATCTTTATCATTATCTATATTACAAAAGCTCGATCATGCTTTATCATTTATAAGAAATGCCTCCTTACTATCCTCACCTAAACCCTCTTTTGATTCTACCAAAAGGGGAGATTAAATTGCATAAATCTAATATTTAGGGGGAGTGCATTATAATGATATTAAACTCAAAAAAGGGGTATATTTGTAGGGGGAGTAATCATATAGGAGGTGCATACACTATCATATGCTCGATCATGAAAATCCTTCAATAAATGGTTCCTTACCTATCTTAAAAGATATACACTCATCCCTACCCACTTTTGTTAATAACAAAGGGGGAGAAGAAATTGAGAAATCTAGTAAAATAGATATTTAGGGGGAGTAGTTTATAAGAGACACTAATGTAGGGGGAGGACTTGATATAGAAAGAGTAGGCATTATCGCTTTCAATTCTATCACGCTCTTAATATGTTATTCATGCATATCTTATTACCACACTTATCTATAAACACAAATTGTCTTAATCTCACTAATTTCTCATACGGGTATTTGTTATTATCAAAAGGGGGAGATTGTTGGAGCCTATGTTCTGCATCTCTTGGTTTGAGAATAACAAATACCGTGTTGTATTTGATCTAGCCTTTCGTGTGTTTATAGTGTCCAGGTTGTACATGTTCAATGAGGAGACAAGTCCTCGTTCATGGGCATGATCCAAAAGTGTGTACACATTAGAAAAAGAAAAAGGATGAGTTTTGTGTGCTGATCTTAAATTGGCCATAACTTTCAATCCAGGAAGAGTTACAGAACGTGCCACCCTATTTCGGAGATGAGAACGACTCAATCTACAGTCTGGAGAAGTTTCGGACAACAAAAATGAAGAGGAGATGTCGGAATTTTCCGACAGTCAATGTCGCCCAGGCGACAGCAGAGAAGTTACAACAACTGCCTGCACGGCAGCACGACGAGCAGCAGTTTGGCGCTGTCGGAATTTTCCGACAGCTACTGTCGCCCAGGCTACAGCTCGAAAGTTATCGCAACTGCCCGCACAACAGCACTACGAGCGGCAGTTTTGCGCTGTCGGAATTCCGACAGTGATGTCGCCCAGGCGACAGTGAAAATCTATAAAATGGTTCTTTCTGTTCGTGCATTGCAAGTTTGGAGAATTCTAAGTTCCTTCCTGAGGGCATACGAACCAGAGAGCTCCAGAACTTCATGAACTCCCATTTGTGCTGAGAAGGTTTGAAATTGAAGACGAGATCGGACGCGCTTCTACATCAACGATCATCTCGAGGCTTCAACCTTCCTTTCAGAGATCTGAATTTCTAGGGAGTTCATCATTTCATTTTGTATTTTCATTTATATACAATTTGTATTGGTAGGGAAATCGTCTCCTTGTGCGTGACGTCTAAGTCCTTGCGTGGCTTAGGGGAAAATCGCTTCCTTGTGCGGAGCGTCCAAGTCCTTGCGTGGCTTGGTAGGAAATCGTGGCCTTGTGTGCTACGTCTAGATCTTGGGAAGATCTAGAGGATAGGCTTGGGCTTGGTCTAGGGAGAGACAAGTGATAGCCTTCCGATCCTTGGGAGAAGGATTGGTAAACACAAATTGTTAAAAGTTTATTTTTATTATAGCCTTGATTTTAAGCTTTATTAAGATCGACAATCCTTTGTATTCATCACTTGCGGAAATAACTTTGATTTCCAATTTCTTATGATTTTCTAAGTGTTTATTTGGGTTGTCTAAAAATTTACTTGTTTATCCGTTAAAATTATCATAATATATTAGAAAAATTTCAAAGTAAATTTTAGCCCTTATTCACCCCCCCCCCCCCCCTCTAAGGGCTCCGCAAGATCCAACACACTTCTCCTTCCATACTCCCATCAACTAGAACTCTTAAAGTTCTGAATAAGTCATGTTGGGATGACAATAATCCCAGTAGTTATCTTATCTTTTTCATGCATTTTCATTTTATCTAGTTCTATTTAGTTAGTTGCACTTCATTTTAGTTTGTATATTTTCTTTTGTTTTTGCGGAGCTTACCCCTGCAGGTATTATTCCTTTATGAAGATGGTGGTTGTGATTCTTCGTTTAGCAGCTTTGCCCTGGATTTACATGCGTCTTCTGGTATGCTCACTTTCTAAGCATTAGGTACTCTCTTCCCTTAGCTTTATTTTGAATTTCATAGTCATATGTTGTGTTGGATTGTTTAGTTTAAGTCTGGGGTAGAGTCGTTTTATGTGCCCACACATGTGCACTATTGCTACCATGCTAGAAGATTTTATTTAAGTTGCATTGTTCATTTTCTTTGCACACACAGCACCCACTTGAGCGCGCACTTAACCGTAGGCGCGTAACGAGTCTAACTCGTTTCTTTTGTTTGATGGGAAAATCATTGTTCTGGCTTAGTATTATGAGGAGTAAAATGTTGACTCCAGTAGTGCTCTTAGTCGAGTGCTCATGCCTCGCATAGAAATTTGCATACACTCAATTTCTTTTTATGCTTTTAGTTTATACCTTTCTATTAGCGTAAATGTTGTTTACTATACTCAAAAAATTGTGAATCTAGTGTGAATCAAATGGTAGCATAGGAATGTGTGTATATGTTCGTTAGCCTCATATTGCTCGAATCAGGAGGAAGGATAATCTTTCTCGGTGGCTAAGAACTTGCCCCAAGCGATTCTTGAAGCATGGGTATACGGTTAGTAAATCACGTGAATGTGATGTAGGCCATCATTTTTGGCCCGTTTGAGCCTTTGTGCCCATTCCTATCACTATATCCTCGCTAGCCCAGTTGTGCCTACCCATTCTATGATTCAACCCCACTTTTATCTCACCAAAGCCTTAAAGCCAATCCTAGTCCCACACCCAAATTTGAGCTCAAGTTAGTATTTTATTTTCATGATTGGGGTGTTGATCTTGTGTTAATTTTTATGAAAATGTGGTGGTGCTTCACTGCTCAATTTATGATTTGAAAAGAAAAAAAATAAGAAGAAGAAAAGAAGTGAGAAAAGAAAAGAAAAAAATGGAGAAAGTTTGATTGAAAATCTATTTGAGATGTGTATTGGGAGTAGGCGGTGCACACACCCATGTCTGGGGGTGTGTTGCACTAGCATGTTTATTGTGGCGCGTAGATATTTTATTTGGTGCTAGCTCATTTGGGTTTAGTGCTTGAGCCATCGTTTTTATCATTGTATACCAAGCCTAAACCCCAGCCCCATATAAAACCTAAAGTCCTAATAATTCATGCGTTTGAGTCAAACCAGTGTCGTGGAGAGAGTGTGAACAAGCAAGGTTATGGTCACTGACATTGATGGATTTCAATGGAGGTTGTCCTGAGCCCCAATCTTGGGCAATGCTTGCCTCATCGTCCAGTCTACTTTCTTCCTATACATGACTGGAAAATCCACCATGATTCAATTTTTGAGTAAATGTAATATATATATATGCTCCTAGAAAAATACAGACAAATATGTATAATTAGAAATTTCATTTACTGTATTTCTACGCGCCCGAGAATGCGACTTCGTATGGTACTCTGCTTTACAATTTCTATGTCAGCTAGCATTTTTCTCGTCCACAAAAGGGATGTTTACTCAGGACGAGCAAATGGTTAAGTCTGGGGGTGTGATAAGTTTGATATTTACACTGTTTTATGGACTCATCCGGGCTAGCTTTCACTTGTGTGCACTACACTTTCAAGCCATAATTGCTTGTATTTCACTCGTACATGCTTTCACGTTATGTGCACTCTTTAGGCCTATTTTGGTGTGCAATTGTGCTCCAGGTTGTTGGGGGTAAGCACATGGTGCTCCCCAACCCTTTTTCTGTATCTGGATTGAGATGGAAGGGTGTTCCCATCTGTGTAATTGCTGTTTGGATTGCTGTGCAGGTGGGTGGATCATCCATTTTGCACAAATTTTATGTCTGCATGAATCGCACAGTAGTGCGTTTCCTTGATGCATGATTGCTCCGACCGTGCACATTTAGCTGTAGCTCAGTATGGTGCTCTGCCCCCGCTTGTGCGATTTGTTCGTGCACCGGTAGTTCGCCCGTGCGTGAGTAAAATTGCACGAGCATCTCTGCTTGTTGTCCAAATATTTATAATCTTATTGCCCGTGCGTTTGCTTTACGCACGGTTGGACTCAACTATGCATGAAGGAAACGCACGATCTCCTGTTGTTAGCCAGATTTCAAGCTGTCTGGATTTGCCCGTGCATTTTGCGCGCACGGTCAGTTTCGACTGTGCAAGAGTAAAAATGCACAGGCACTCTGCTTCGTCTTCCTGGGCTTCCTGTGTGGTTAATAATGCACGGTCCACACATGGTCGTGCGTTCGATCGTGCGTGACCAATTTTCTAACTTTTTACTATAAAAAGCCAGGAATTTCGCCCTACTCGAGGATCATCTTCTTCCGCCATTTCCACCATAGGAGGAGATCCAGCTCCGTTTTCCTTCCACCATCCATGAAGGCTTTGTCCTAGGACGGCTCCATCTAAGATCTTCCAAGAAGAGGATTCTAGTCCTACGTTGATCATCAAGCAAGGAGACCATGCACCGGAGGAGATCAGATCGTGAGATAAAGAACACGGGTCAACTAGGAGGAAGTGACAGCCCTCATCTACCTCGGACATAGTTGCGGACCGAGATAGGACGCAGATTGACAACCCAACAATTCTTACCGTGAATCCCAATGAGGCTTCAGATGTGGTCGATTATATTGCACTCTCTCCTCTTGTGTTGATGAACGTAACTACATCTCCATGTTATTGATAATGTGCACTATAAACTTTGATTTGTAATGTTAATTTCATTTATATGAAATTATCTTGTTTATTTGTATGTTTGAGGTGTGCCACCAAATCCGTTCAACCCTCCACTTCATTCTGCTAGCTTACTCTTCCATTCCGCAAGCCCACTCTTCCATTCCGCAAGCCTAATCTTCGACTACGTGAGACTACTCTTCCACTCCGTATGCCCACTCGTCCATTCATCGAACGAAGTAGTGCATAGCAACTTGCGTAATCCAATTTGTTGCGAAGCAGTGAAGGCGACCCGCATTGTTAATTTATTTTATTTTATTTTGTTTTCCACAAACCAATCCAAACCATCCATAACCCATCCGACCTAGAGGACTTCAATCTCAAGTCCTGCCTCAAAAATAAACTCCACCTTACTGTGTTCCTCTGAGATCGATACTTGCTTCGAGTTGATGTCGAAGCATATGTAGAAATCCATTGAGTTTCATTCAACTCATCTTTAAAACTGCGTAGATTTGTAGTCAACGCATAATTCCTTTTATTAAGATTTTTATAATTTTTCATTGGCTTTTCTAAGGGGTGTTTACCTAGAATTCATGTTTGAATAGTGGTATTTACCCTATTGAATACATTGATTTTATTAGGGTTATTATTTTGTTCTTCATATGATCCTAAGTTGTTATTAGGTTGATTTATGCTAGATCTAATGAACACTATAGGATTTTCCCAGCAGGTTTGCTAGGGGTTAGTGTGTTGGTGGATGGATCTGCTCCTAGACCAAGATGTTTGAATCTCATGGAGAGATTTTGTGTAATATCCTTAAGCTTTTAACTCATCTTATTGAGTGAGTCCTCAAAGGCTTTTGCCTTGGTAAGCTCTTCTTGTAGATTAGTATTTTCATTATCTAATGTATTTATCTCTTTTTCTTTACTATACATCTGATTTCGTAGTTCATAGTTGACTGAATATAGATTGTCTTTCCTAAGGTCTTCTAGTTCTTCTCTAAGTGTGTCAAGTTCTTTTTGGCTGCTAATATAATCTTGACAAAAATCTTTACAACATTCTTTAAAATCTTCTAAAGAGAAATCAAAGTTATCAAATATATTTACCTGATTTTCTTCAGTAGAATCTTCCAAAACCATTAAACAGGCTTCTTCAGCTGCACTCTCTTCATCACTGTCATATGAAGAGGAACTTGACTCAGACTCTAAGTCACTCCAGGTTTCAGCAATGAAACTTTTACCCTTCTTCTTATCCGTCCTCCTGAAGGATTTCTTCTTGTAATCCTTCTTCTTGCTTCTTTTGTCCCTTTGCTCTTCAGGACATTCTGGTGCAATGTGCTCATGCTTTCTGCAAGAAAAACAAATAATTTCCTATTTAGGAGTTTTATCAAACCTTGGTTTGCTTAAACTCCTCTCCTTTCTTTTGGAGTGTTCTATTGTAACACCCCAGGTTTCGCTGAGCGCGGAGGCTGGAATGCCCAAGACTAAGTGTAGGTTTTCTGTATCTGGGAGCTAGCGCCGGTGCTAGGTGCTAACACTTGCATAAGCTTACCCATCGAGAAGACTAGCGGTTTCGACGGTTACATCGAGATGGATTCGTCGAGATGGTTTCGTCGAGATGGTTTCGTCGAAAGGAGTTCATCGGGTGGCTAGCACGGGCGGTAGCGCTAGCACCAGCATTAGACTTCGTTGTGTGTTGCAGTTCCGTCGGGACATCGAGATGGATTCATCGAGTGGGATTTCGTTGAGTGGCTAGCGCGGGCGGTAGCTTACAGAAATAGATTTGTAAGTAGCATTTTCTGGAAGTTCGGGCTTCTTAGATCTTGATCCAAAGGCTCAGATAGGTGCGTCCTAAAGCCTTAAATAGGGCAGATGAGTTCTACTCTCTTTTCATTAAGTCATTTGTCTTTTTGGAGGCTAAGGAAAGAGGGAGAGTTTGGAGGAAGAAGAATGGAAGATCCGCCATTATTGGAGCATCGGAGCTCCGTTCGTCGATCCGAAACCAGATCTATGGAGAGGACTCGAAGGCGCTCTTTTCTATCTGTGTCTTTCAACCGATCCATGGCGAGGAAGAGAACTCTTAGGGCAATGACATCTCTCTCCCGGTTTAAAGATGAGTGCAAGGCATCTCTTTTTTTGCCTTTCTCTTTTCTGAAATTTTGGCACCAGATCTCTCAAATGAGAGGGGTTTGGGTCTCCTTGGTTCAAGAAGAACCATCGGGTTGATTGAGTCCATCCCCGACATGATCTTGCATTAGAGATCTGCTCCGTTAACGGATTAGGCATTGTGGGTGAAGCCGAAATCGCGACCGGTTGTCCTATTCGGTGATGTTGCTTAACGTGCATTTTAGGGATTTTTGCTAGAAATCCGATTGCGGCCAAAACATCGTTGTGATGCCCTTTTGTGTTTCATGTGAGAATGAATGTTGGTTTTGGGTGGGTTGATTTGCGCGTGATGAAGGGCTTGTGATGTCTGTTGGTATGAAAAGGCAAGGATTTGTCTTTGTGGTCGACTGGACAGCCCGTGACATTGCAAGTCATATGGGGAGGGTGTCCCAGCAAGACATATCCCCTTCTGTTTTGGGTATGTTGAAGCTGACGAGAATGTCTGAGCTGAAGGAAAAGCCCAATGGCATTGTAGGCCATGTGCGGGTGGGGTCTAGGCAAGAGCTTCTAGCACCAGTTGTACTCGATGTGGTGATTCTGGCAAGAACGGGTGAGCTGATGGACAAGCCTGATGGCATTAAGAGCCATGTGCGGGTGGGTTCTTAGCTGGAGTTCTTGGCCTTGGGCTTGCATTCCCTTGGGGGAAATGATGAGTACCCATGTATTTTGGTGAATTGATGATGTGTGATGTTATGTTAGAAGCATACACGCCATTGGGTGCCTTGGGTGAAACCTAGGTTTGCATACATGCTGCATTGTTGGGCCCCTTACTTTAATTGTTCAACATAGAAACATGGATGATGCTTGTGACACTCATACCTGTCGTTTTTATGTTATTATTGTGTATTATATTTGCATACGAAGTGTTGAGTTGCAAGGTGATGTAGTTCCCTGGGGTTTGCTAGGACGGTCGGGAGGAGGGGTGTTGTTACACCGTTGTTGGTCATCGAAAGCTGACCCTCGTTATACCGCTCTTTGTGAATTGGATGTAGGGCAAGGATCGCAAGTTGGACCCAGCTCGCCGGCCAAAAAAGCCTAAGCCTCATGAAGTGTACCTCCTCCTGTTTTCATGTTGTTTATGCTGTCTTTATTTTATTTCGGCTTGCATGTCGAGGTAGCATAGGATTGATATTATCTTTTGGATATTTTATGTGATATGGTTGATGACTTGAGCATTGGTTTTGTATGGCGTTAAGGTCGTGGTACTCTTATGTAGTTGTGGACAACTTTCGTGTCTTGTTAAATGTTTCTGCTGTGTTTGTTCTAAGTTTTGAGTTGGGTAGAATCTATATCACTTTTTAATACTAAAGCTATGGTGATTATATGCTGTGGGGTCCGTCCGGACCTATATTTTATAGGCATTGCAGGGGAGGTGTTATAATTTAGTATCAGATCTAGGTTAGCATTCTTGTTGAGTTTTAGTGTAATTGGATTGCGTTAAGAGGTTGTTCACATAGGAGTACTTTGTGGGACCATGAGTGTCATTGTGTTCGAGTCTTGCGAATAGAGTCTAATTCGTTATTTCCTTGATTATGCTAGGATGGTGGCGACAAAGTGGGGACGTCGAGGCGACAAGAGGATCCTTCGGCAAGCAGTGCTACTGTCCCAACCCTTATGAATATGGGTGTGTCCCCGACAGACTTCTGTCGTATGCTAGCAGAGGCGATGGTGGCAGCTCAAACTGTGGCGATGCCACAGATTGTGATGCATGTTGTGCAGGCTGCGACTCATGTTACCCCGGTTACTGTGACACCAGAGGTGGGAGTGAGGCAGGTAGAGTCATTAGTTGAGAGAGCGGTTGGGCAAGGAGATCGTTAGATGAAGTATTATCTGAGTTTCCATCCTCCGACATTCAAAGGAGTTGGCACTCCGACGGATGCCGAGGATTGGTTGGCAAGGATTCAGGAACTCCTGAAAACCGCAGAGACTCCGGAGGACAAGTGCTCCCAGTTCGCGGCCTTTATCTTAGAAGGCGACGCCAAGATGTGGTGGGTGAATCATAGCGGTCGTCATTTCCCAGGATGTACCCCGTCCATGGAAGAGTTTGGGAATGCTTTCCTGAATCGCTATATCCCCTCTTCAACGAGGTTAGCACTTCAGAGGTTGTTCTTGCACTTGGTGCAGCATGAGAAGTCAGTAGATGAGTACCTGCAGGAGTTTACTCGGTTGGGTCGTTATACAGGGACGGCCATGGTAGATGATGAGGAGAGGGATAATCTCTTTTATCAAGGTCTGAGAGAAAATCTAAGGCAACCACTAATAGCCTTGAAGAATGCGGGATTCAATGAGCTAGTCAAAGCTGCTCGAATGTTGGAGAGCTATATGGAGCAAACCCAGCGTCGTAAGGGCTTTGCGGCTAAGCAAGGAGAAGGTAAACCTTCTCAGTCTCATGAGAAGTCTGAGGGAAGTCGATGGAAGAGAAAGCCCCGTCCTTTCAAGACTGGTGAGAGAAGCGGTGCAGCATCTGAAGAGTACCTTTCTAGGGGACCCGTGACGTGCTTTAAGTATGGCAAGATGGGCCACGGAGCTCGGATCTGTCCTGAGGGTGGGACTGAGCTAGAGCAGAGGCAAGAGCAGTCAGTGCGTTCTGGCCCTAGTGTTACGGAGAAAGGGAAAGCAGCAGAGTCCAGTGCTTCACGTTTCCCTCCAGTGCAGCCTCGAGCATACAACCTCGGGCAGCAGGAAGCGATTCGTCAACCTGATTTGGTGAAAGGTTTGTAAAGTTTAGATCTTTCGTTCAGTACCTTAAAACATTTGCGACCTTTTGTATTTGTTGTATGCTTATTAGGTTTCGTGCTAGTTTCTGGCTATCCCTCTAGAGTGTTGTTCAACACGGGAGCAACACACTCTTTTCTCGCGGAAAGCTTTTTCCGGAGAATTGGTGTTGAGACTGTCGAGGCGGAGGTGGAGCTTAGCGTGCGCATGCCGAATGGGTCTTTCATGACCACCAGAAGTAAATGATACATTGTTTTGAGGTTTTGTGAGTGTGACTTTGAGTTGGTAGCAGTTATTCTACCACTAGCTGAATTTGACATTATGCGGGGGATGGACTGTCTTACATAGCAACGAGCTAGTATTGACTGCCTGTTGAAGGTGTTGACCCTAAGGAGTGAAGGTAGAGCGGAGGTGAAGTTCGAGGGCCTAGGCGGAGTGGCTTGCTCCATGATTTCCGTTGTGCAGTTGATGTGAACGGTGAATCAAGGTGGTGAGGCATTTATACCTTTGTTGGAGACTCACTCCACAAAGTTGGCAATCAGAGAAGTACCGGTGGTGGAAGAATTTGAGGATGTGTTCCCCGAGGAGCTTCCGGGAGTGCCTCCTCAGCATGAAATTGATTTTTCAATAGATTTGGTGCCAGGTGCGAGGCCGGTGTCGCATCCTCCGTTTAGGATGGCACTGAAGGAACTGGCCGAGTGAAAGGTGCAGTTGCAAGAGTTGCTCTAGCAGGGGTACATTAGGCCCAACTCCTCGCCATGGAGTGCGCCAATGTTATTCGTAAAGAAAAAGGATGGTAGTATGCGGTTGTGCATAGACTGTCGTGAGTTGAATAAGTTGACCATCAAGAATAAGTATCTGATTCCACGAATTGATGATTTGTTCAATCAACTGGTGGGGTCGACGATGTACTCCAAGTTGGATTTGAAGTCGGGTTACTATCAGTTGAGGATTCGAGAAGAGGATATTCCCAAGACAGCTTTTGGGATGAGATATGGTCATTTTGAGTTTTCGGTGATGTCGTTCGGTTTGATGAATGCGCCATCAGTGTTCATGGATTTAATGAACATAGTGTTTCGGCTATACCTAGATTCGTTCGTGGTGGTGTTCATCGATGACATCTTAGTGTATTCGAAGTCGAAGGCGGAACATGAGTCTCACCAGAGATTGGTGTTACAGACTCTGAGGGAGAACCAACTTTATGTTAAGTTCTCAAAGTGCGAGTTATGGATCGGGAAGGTGGCATTTCTGGGTCACGTGATCAGTGGAGATGGGGTGGCAAAGGATCAAGAGAAGATTGATGACATTATAGATTGGCATGTATGGAGAACCATGGCGGAAGTCTGGAGTTTCCTTGGACTAGCCGGTTATTACAGAAGGTTTGTTGAGAACTTTTCGCGGATGGCTTTGCCCCTCACCTCCCTTACCTGAAAGGACCAGAAGTTTGTGTGGACGCCGGAGTGTGCCCGTGCGTTTGAGACCTTGAAGAAAAGGTTGATGTCCGCTCTAATCCTAAGTTTTCCTAGTGGGACTGAAGGGTTTCAGATTTTCAGCAACGCGTCAGGTTGCGGTTTGGGTTGCGTGCTAGTGTAGCATGGCAGCGTGATAGCTTATGGGTCGAGGCAGCTCAAGCCTCTCGAGAGAAATTACCCCGTCCATGACTTGGAGTTGGTGGCGGTGATTTTTGCGTTGAAATTGTTACGGCACTACGTGTATGGTGCGAAGGTGGAAATCTTCAAGAACCACAAAAGCCTGAGGTATCTTTTGGATCAAAAAGATCTCAATATGAGGCGACGTAGGTGGGTCAAGTTCCTTGGGGACTACGACGTAGCGATTTAATATACGCCAAGTAAGGCCACTGTGGTGGCTGACGCCTTGAGTAGAAAGTATTCCAGGCAAGGTAATTGGATCGAAGCGCATGACGAGCGTTTGGTGCGAGAGTTCGAGTCTCTTGACATTTCGTGTGTGGCTCGGGGTGAGTACAGCGTAGCTCGATTGAGTTGGATCGAGATACAGTGTGATTTAGCAGATCGAATTTGATAGGCGACCAGCGCAGACGAAGAGTGTCAGCGTTTGGTGTTGGAAGCTTAGTAGAGCGAAGGCAATGCTTTGGAGATGATCAGTGGACTTTTAAAGAGAAACGAAAGGGTGCGTGTCCCTTGCTTTGGCAAACTCCATGAGGAGTTGATGTTTGAGGCTCACTTCACGAAGTACTCCATTCATCCAGGAAGTACAAAGATGTACTTAGATTTGAAGAAATCCTTTTGGTGGCCTGGGCTGAAGAAGCACGTATCTTTGTACGTGAGTCGATGTCAGACTTGTGCTTTAGTGAAGGCCGAGTGCCAAAGGTCGGGTGGGTTCTTAAAACCTCTTCCTATCCCAGAGTGGAAATTTGACGACATCACCATGGATTTTGTGCATGGTTTGCCTCGGTCGCGATAAGGTAACGATGCAATTTGGGTGATTGTGGATCGCCTGACCAAGTTGGCCCACTTCATTCCAAATCAGAAGGACGATAGCTTGGAGAAGATCGTGGAGCTTTATATTCAAAATATTGTGCGGTTGCACGGAATTCCAAAGAGCATTGTTAGTGATCGCGATGGGCGGTTCACATCCAAAGACTGAAGGTTGGTACAGAGAATCTCGGGCACAAAGTTAATGTTTAGTACCGCGTTCCATCCGCAGATCGATGGTCAGACGGAGAGAACGAATCGTACGTGGGAGGACATGTTGAGGATGTGTACCCTCGATTTTGGTAAGAGTTGGTAAGACCGCCTTTTCATGGTGGAGTTTGCCTATAACAATAGTTTTCAAGCGAGTATCAAGATGTCGCCATACGAGGCTTTGTATGGAAGGCGGTGTCGAACGTCGATGTCTTGGATAGAGGTGAGAGACACTCAAATTTTTGGAAAGGATGTAGTGGCATACGCTTGTGAGTTGGTGTAAATGATCCAGGAGCGCATGAATATTGCTCAGGATCGGCAGACAAAGTATTTTAATGCGCGTCACAGAAATGTGGAATTTGCAGTGGGCGACATGGTCTACTTGAGATTAAGCCGTTCAAAGGCGTTTAGTAAATTCGGTGACTCAAGAAGTTGAGTCTAAGGTATTTGGGTCTGTTTGAGGTTACGGAGCGCATAGGCGAAGCGGCCTATCGGTTAGCATTGTCCGTCAAGCTTAGATGTTTACATGATGTTTTTCATGTTTCGGTGCTGAGGAAGGGCATGGCACGATGGCCTGCCCAGACTTTTGGGAAGCCAGGAGAAGGCTGGCAGCAGGAGAAGTGGAAGGGGAGTAGCAGAGGATAGAAGCCTCGGTCGAGCCGCCGGCAGTTCAAGACGTAGGCCGAAGGAGGAACGAAGATTGCATCGACCACGGAGGTCGAGGAGACCTCGTCCAGGGAGGTAGAGGAGTTGGTGTGATCCATGGGGGAGCTATCCGAGAAGAGGTGAAGTGCCACCGTGTTGGCCGGACCTATCCGAGAAGAGGTGAAGAAGTTGCTGGATGCGGGTTTTGTGTCGGAGATCCAGTACCCAGGCTGGGTCTCCAACGTTGTAATGGTAAAGAAAGCTGTGGGCAGCTGGAGGATGTGTGTGGACTTCTCTTTATTAAATAAAAGCTGCTCGAAGGATTGTTATCCCTTGCCTAGAATCGACGCGCTGGTTGATTCAGCCGTCGGTTTCCCTGTGATGAGTTTTCTTGATGCGTTTTCAGGATACCACCAGATCCGAATGTATCACCTCGATTGCCGCGATGTTTCGTTCATCACTGGAGATGGCTGCTATAGCTACAAAATGATGCCCTTTGGGCTAAAAAATGCAGGAGCAACCTACCAGCGGATGATGGACCTTGTCTTCAAATAGCAGAAGGGGAGGAACCTTGAGGTGTATGTGGACGACCTATTGATCAAGAGCAAGAGCGTCCGGGAGCATATAACGGATCTGGTAGAGACCATTGCAACGCTAAGGAAGTCCAAAATGAGGCTCAATCCGGCGAAATGCGTGTTTGGAGCCGGAAGGGGAAAGTTTCTGGGGCACCTCATCACCCCGAGAGGAGTAGAGCCGAACCCTGACAAGGTTAAGGCAATCCTGGAGATGACCTCGCCAAAGACCATGAAAGAAGTCCAACGGCTGACAGGAAGGCTGGCGGGTCTCAGCCGCTTTCTGTCCAAGGCAGGAGAGAAGTGCTCTCCCTTTTCCAAGACGCTCCGCAAGAGCGAGAACTTCGCATGGTCCGACGAGTGCGAAAAGGCGATCGGTAGGCTGAAGGAGCAGTTGACTCAGACACCTCTCCTTCAGAGCCCGAAAGAAGGCGAAGACCTACTCATCTAATTGGGAGTAGGGGTGGAAGCAGTAAGCTCCGTACTAGTCCGGGAAGAAGGAAGGAAGCAGCTCCCCATTTATTATGTTAGGCAGGTGCTCAAGAAGGCAGAGTTGAAGTATCCAATCTTGGAGAAGCTCGCCTTCGCCTTGGTGGTGTCGGCGTGCAAGCTCTGACCTTATTTCCAAGCTCACTCCATCTGGGTCATGACTGACCATCCTCTCTGAAATATCTTAGAAGGGGTGGAGCATTCGGGGAGGCTGGCAAAGTGGTCGGTAGAACTCAGCGAGTTCGATATTTCCTTCTCGCCCCGGGTGGCGATCAAAGCACAGGCGGTAGCAGACTTTTTAGCCGACTTCTCGGTAGAGGCGGAGCCGGGAGAGGAGGATTATACTCACCTCCCTTGGAAGATGTTCGTGGACGGAGCCTCAGGCAAGAGCTCTGTGGGGGTGGGCATCGTTCTTGTCAGCCCACAAGGAACTAGGATCGAGCAAGCAGTCGAGATCCTATTCCCCGTCACGAACAATCAGGTGGAGTACGAGGCCATAGTAGCAGGATTGCGCCTCGCAAAGGAGCTGGGAATTCAAGACATCATGGCTTTCACTGATTCGATGGTGGTCGCATCTCAGATTCGGGGAGAGTTCGAAGTACGCGACACCATTCTGCAAAAGTACCTTGTGAAGGTGAAAATATTGATTGGAGGCTTTCAATCCTTCTTCGTCGAGCACGTACCGAGAGAGGAGAACTCGGCAGCGGATCGTCTGGCCAAATACTGGCCAAGAGCAAGAGGGACCATCACGGAGTTATTTCGACCATCCATTGAGGAAGGAGAGATCATGGAGATCGATCGGCGCCCTTTGTGGATGGATCCGTTCATTTCCTTCCTGAGTTCCACGCAGCTTCCTGCGGAGGAGGGGGATCAAAGGAAGTTCCGGTACAAGGCGGCATACTACTTATTGCAAGACGGGAGCTATATCGCAAGACCATCTCGGGCCCTCTGGCTAGATGTGTCTCTGAAGACGAAGTACCTCGAGTGTTGGAGGAAATCCACTCGGGAGAGTGCGGAAGCCATTCTGGGACTCGCACTTTGGAGCAAAGGATCTTGAGGCATGGCTACTTATGGCCCACTATCCGCAAGGATGCGGAGGCCTTCTCAAAAAGTGCCAGAAGTGTCAGTTGTTCGCCCCCTTCAATTGCAGCCGGCCCAGCATCTTTGTTCGATCACCGCCCCGTGGTCGTTCGCTATCTGGGGAATGGATTTGATAGGCCCCTTTCCTTCAGCTAGCGGCCGGAGGAAGTTCGTTCTCATCATGATCGACTATTTCTCCAAGTGGATCGAGGCCAAGGCTCTGGCCAAGACCACCTCCCAAGTCGTGAAGAACTTCATTTGGGGGAAAATAGTCTGCAGATTTGGGATTCCCCTCGCCATCGTCACCGACAACGGTCCTCAGTTCGCCAGTTTGGAGCTGGAGGAATTTTGCAGATAGCTTGGAACTGATCTCTGGTTCGCATCAGTACATCATCCCAGGAGTAATGGACAGGTGGAGGCCGCCAACAAGTTAATCATCAACCCCTACTAAGGAAGAAAGTCGAGAACCTAAGAGGTAATTGGGCGGAGCAGCTCCCCTCGGTGTTGTGGGCTTTGAGAACCACTCCTAACTCAGCCACGGGGGAAACCCCGTTCAAAATCTCTCACGGGTCCGAAGCTCTCATACCAGTAGAGTTCGAGGTCAGAAGTCCTAGGGTGATTGCAGCAGAAGACGGAAATGAAGAATGGCGACGGGAGAATGAGGAAGCCCAGAAGCTATCCCTCGACTACATCGAAGAGCTCCGAGATTTAGCCTCGGCTCGGCAAGAGGAGATCAAGCGTCGCATGGCGAGACACTTCGACAAGCACGTTCGTCTCAAGCACTTCCAAGCAGGTGATCTAGTCCTTGTTGAAACCGAAATCTTGCGAACAAGACTTGGTCTATGTGGAGTTCGGGGTCCCAAAAGAGGGGTGGCCTCACACCTACTTCACTCAAGCTAACAATCTAGGCACAAAACAAGGAACTCAAAGGACGAACCCAAGGCCTCAGCGTGGAGGTCCCACCACACACCCGGAAGACTAACAAGCACTTCCCCTCCGAAGCCAAAGACTGAGACAAAGCACCATTGGTGGACTCTCTTGGCCAACCAAAACATCTAAGGGGAAATCCCAAACCGAATCCCCCTCCTAAAGGTGCTCTCTTGGGTCTATTTATTGTGTTCCTCGTCCGGGCCGCCAATAGCGTAATCCCGACAAACAGTCTGACTACACGCAGCCCCAATTGAGGTGTCAACAACGTAACTCCGCTGTTCTGAATGGCTAATAGCAGACCCTCAGGGGCATCCAGGCAAACTAACCTCTGGGCCCAACCGGGCGAGGGGTCTACGTGGACTCCGCTCGCCTACGATAAAAAATATAAACTAAACATACACATCACAGACATCACAGATTACAGGAATATACATTCCATACTGTTGGAACATGGTCTTCCGCATCTCCTAGGTTTGAGAATAACAAATCCTATGTGTATTAGATCGACAGGGTTAGATTTTAGGACAGATTCTGGCTTTGCTCATGATATTGGGGTCAATAATTACTCAGATTTCAAGAGCCTTTTGATTCTAAAAGATATTTTAAAGTTCGATTGACAGATATTCTTGACATCGTGCAGGTACTTAAACCTTTTCCTATATACTTCTGCCCAACCTCCTGACAAGGATTAAATTTCATTGAGTATCTTTCACATGAGAAGGAAGGAAATTAAGGAAAACGAAAACCTAAAACATGAACACTCACCCCAAGATGGCGTCACGATCAACTGGGGCAGGTGGTGTTTGAGCACTTGGCACGCGCAGCGAAAGTGTGTCGCGAAGTCTCCATGACCTCCCGCCGAAACTCTCGCCGGAATCCCTCGGACTGAGACTGCGAGACCCCTCCCGCGGGTGTCAGCGCATTACCTTGGTCATCACTCAGTTCCTCTTCTCTAGCCATGATGTCCACCCGAGCTTTTCTGTGTTGGCCACTCTCCACGCTCACCGCACCATGTGTTGAAACCGAAATCTTGCGAACAAGACTTGGTCTCTGTGGAGTTCGGGGTCCCAAAAGAGGGGTGGCCTCACACATACTTCACTCAAGCTAACAATCTAGGCACAAAACAAGGAACTCAAAGGATGAACCCATGGCCTCAGCGTGGAGGTCCCACCACACACCCGGAAGACTAACAAGCACTTCCCCTCCGAAGCCAAAGACTGAGACAAAGCACCATTGGGGGACTCTCTTGGCCAACCAAAACAT